>JASDQU010330687.1:0-12885 GCA_032191745.1 Picea mariana | reverse complement strand
GGGGATATATATATTACAATATATTACAATATTACAATATTACAATGTAAAAGTAATGCCATATTACAATGTAATATGGCATTACCATATTACATTGTAATATGGCATACAATATGTTATACCATATTAAAACCATATTTCATATGGTAATACCATATTTCATGTAAAAAAAAAAAATTAAAACCTACAGTCATCATCGCAATATCGACGGAATTTCATCGGATTGTTTTTTACTTTTTTACCATAACCGTCGCTATAGTGACGAAACTTCGTTGCATATACAATAAGTCCGTTGTAAATATGGTTTTGAGATATAGCACTCGTCGATATTACCACGTAGTTTCGTCGCAAGTTGCGACGGAATTTCGTCGCACATTTAGCAACTATGTCGCAAGTTATTGGCTTGGCATAGCTTTTCGTCCCAATTGCGACGAAGTTTCGTCATACTTGCCACATTTCTTCGTTGGTATTGCGATGAAAGTTCGTTGTAATTGCGACGATGCATAAGGTTAACCAATATTGAAGGTGGTGACACATGGATAGCTAATTTCGTCGATGTTTCCACACACACCTGGATCGTGGATATAGTGACGAAATTATTACAATGAAAAAAAATCTTGGCTTTCGTGGAAATTGCGACGGATAAGTGTGGCAATATCAACGAACAACTATCGCAAATTTGGTCATATGTACTAGTGTACAAACCCGGTACTGACATATGCACCTTGTATCTAATCCCCCTATAGGTATAGGTATGTACCCTATAATACCCTCACTTACCCAACATGGAAGGGTACAATCAAATACATTTTCCTTGAAATTTATTTGGGTATGAATCCCAAAAATTGTTGTGTAAAACAAAAATGGGTACTCTCATGATGGATTTTTAAAAAAAAAGACTATTTTTTAAAAATAAAAATATGAATTTTTTTTAAAAGAAGGGGTCCCAACTATAAACCATAAGCATCACTTGCTAGGCCCCTTTATGGATCATTAAACCCTAACTAATATCACATTTTTATATTTATATTCTCATTTCGAAAAGGCCATGAATTTGACGGGGAAGAAGAAGATTTAGGTTTCTTGTGCCCTATTTCTTGTAGGGGATTCGTGCACAATACCTGGAAACTTAGGTTTGTGTCAAATATGAGTTCCATTAACTAAAAAATGAATATGATTAGTGCACAATACTTGGAAACTTAGGTTTGTGTCAAATATGAGTTTCATTAACTAAAAAATGAATCCTTCCATCAATCTAAGATTTAGATTTCATCTATTTTAATATGTAAAAAAATAATAAAGCGTAAGAAGCTAATCCAAACTAAAATAAATTTTTCATTTCACATCAACATTCACCATATAATATGAAAAAAATCAAACTATAATCCTATATTTTCAAAATTATAATTTGTTGAAACCACATTTTATGAAAAGAAAAACATCATAAGCAAATTAGAAGACACAACAAATTTTAGATTATCACACACGCACAAAGTAGAAAAAATCATTGCTTTGAAGTCATCGAGCTTTGAATTCCTCAATTAACATATGTGAAATTGCATTATTTTAGAAATTCAAATATTGAATATCAATTGATAAATAATTGAATGATTTGAACCATTCGTATATATATATATATATATATATATATATATATATATATATATATATATATATATATANATTTGATATATATTTATATAATTAATTAATTTTATGTGTAACCCTTTTTTTAATATATATATATATACTAATAATTATACCATGCATCACAAAAACATAAAAACTTAATCAATATCAATATGAAAATCAATATCTACATGAACAATATTGTATAACCAATATAATAATTATAAAGACAAAATAATAATGATATGAAAATCAATATCCACATGAACAATATTGTATAACCAATATAACAATTATAAAGAAAAAATAATAATGATATGAAAATCAATATCCACATGAACAATATTGTATAACCAATATATATACTATATAACAATTATAAAGAAGAAATAATAATGATAAAAGACCCATCATGAGATATTTGTGCATATAATACTTGTTAAAAGCTTCATAATCACAATGCTAAAAAAAACCATTTACCCCATATGCTCTTAAACAATGTACAGTGTGTTAATCATGTGATAAGCTTTAATTTATAATAATCTTTTTTATAAGAATCTGTAAACTTTTATCTTCGATGTATTTTAATTTTCACATTAATTACATGGCAGTGTGAATTATAAAATGCAATTTGTAAAAACCAATAAATAGAAAATCATTTTTAACTGTAAAAATTATTCTTAAAATTTTGAGTAAGTAAACTTTCAATTTAGATCACTATATAATAGTGTGTAAACACTAAACTTGAATAATAGCTAACTTAGAAGTTAAATATCATAGTAAGCATAAAATTCAAATAATAATTAACTTAATTAGTAACTACCAGACCTATGATCTAATGGTGGAAAGTAAGGAGTTTTAATTCACTATTGGGCAAGATTCAATTCCAATCAAGGTTGCTTAACTTGGAGTCATGGGACACCTTGAACTAGTGGTCGAACGTGTGGTTGCACCAAGAAAGGCTCTGATAGACAGGGCTCTCATTGATAAACATGTAATCTTCAACAACCTCTTCCTACAAACTAAGTACCTTCAACTGCAAGTCAAAAATATAGACAAAAAGATCAACATCGTGGCTAAAAGTTCTGGAATTTGCTTCGAAGACCTCAATGGAAACACCCCTCAAATTCCTGAGGAAAATTATCCTCCTCACGTTGTTAACATTCCTTAATTTCTTCTCTTCTCAGCAGTTTTATGTTCAGTTTTTGTAGCCACCGTAAATCTTTTTGTTCTCTGTATACTTTTGGTAGCTTGAACATGGAAAATAGCACTAAAAACAATTACAAATATCATAAGAAGCCTAAACCAAGCCATAGTATTTCTTTTTTAATAATATATGAGCTAGACACCTCAAAAAGTCAGCAACAGGGTTGACAGTCAAATATCATAGGAAGCCTAAACCAAGCAATAGTATTTCTTTTTTGATAATATATTTATATAAGCTAGATACCAAAGTCAGCAACAAGGTTTCTAGTCATATTTACTAGTTTTTTTTCCCTATTATATAATATAGTTTAATAACTTCTCCCAAAAAAAATAAAAAACTACCATACTTGTAACTTTAAACTTTTCAATTTTGGTCACTACATAATCTAAACTATAACTTTAAACTTTTCAATTTTGGTCACTACATAATAAGGTCTAAACTATCATCCCAAGCACAATATCCAAATAATAATTAACCTAATTACTAACAACCACACCTCAATATTGAAACATTGAGGGGGGCGTAGACCACGTTTACCACTTTTTATGGTTAAACCACATGCTTATGTGCAATATTAATAAACTCCCAATGATCACAAGGGCCATGGTGGCTAGTTTCCATTATAAAATTTAATGGATCAACAATTACTAGTTTCCATTATAAAATGTACTACATCAACAATTACTAGCTTGCTCATTGGGACAGAAAAATTGTATATATATGTTTTAGTTTTTCTATTCACTAGAAAAAGGGTTGAATGGCAGCTTAATCCATGTCAAATAATCAAATAAGCTACAATATAATATTATTAAAATTTAAATAAGATAATAATAATTAAAATTAAAATTTCAATATATTAATATAAATATAATAAAAAAATTGAAAAATGGTAACAACAGCTAGTGAATATGGTATTAAGGTATTGAGATATATTGAAAAATGGTATTAAAGTATAATTTGAGATATATTAAAAATGTGAAAGATTTGCAAGGTTAGAATAATTTTAATTTTTTTTATGATGGCCGGTGAGTATGGTATTAAGGTATTCAGATATATTGAGAATGTGCATATATTGAGAATGTGAAAGATTTGCAGAGTTAGAACCATTTTAATTTTTAATGGCAAGCCAAGCTAGTATAATTGTATACACTACACATTTGTATTTATTGATCATGTAAGTTGGCTTTCAAGTGCAATATTTTATAGGTTGTGGATCAACACTGACAGCGTGATTTCAATTTTCAAAACAATTTTCAGCTGGTGCACACATCTGCAAAAAAATTTTGACATGTATTAATATCATTAACCTTTTGAGATAGCACAATTGGTTAAGACATGCGCACACTCTTCCAGTTTGGGGAAAGGTCATGAGTTCGAAACCTGTGTCCCTTGGGGCTGCGAAGCTTTATCACTCCCATACCAGCCACTATGTGAGGAAGTATCTAGGGTGGGTTTCCAGCGTGGAATTTCCAACGTGAAAAAAACCTTTTGAGACAAGTCAATTTTCCAATCACATATTTTATTGTGCACAGCCAAAAGCTAAAGTGTGTGTCCTTATATTTACAATTTTTGACAGAGACAGGTATAAAAACACAAGGCTGCTGCAGCAAATAGTTGTGAAAAGATAATTGATTTGCATCGATGCAAATCCAAAATACAATTTTAATCATTCTCCTTAACCTATTCACTAATTTGAATAATGAATTAAACCATCCAAAATACAATTTTAATCATTCTCCTTAACCTATTCACTAATTTGAATAATGAATTAAACCAAATTACCTAGTTAAAATCAATTATTATTTGGTTAATATTTTCATTTAACGGATTGATTGAATGACTAGTTTTTCTTCAATCTATCAATTATTATTTGGTTAATATTTTCTTTTAACGGATTGAATGAATGGCTAGTTTTTCTTCAATCTCGAGATGGGCCTCTTTGGTATCGCAAATGCTCAGATTGTATGATTGATTGAAACGGGCTGTCTATCCAGCTTGAAAGAGATTTACATGAGGGAGTTGTTGAGCAGTGGAAGTTCACATAGACAAATTTACAGCACAAACATGAAATCATAACAAAAAATAATCACACATGGAAACACGAAATTTACTTGAGAGACATCTTATTGCTCAAGAGGAGATTACAACCAGCAACCCTTGAGAGGTTTTGAAGCCCGTGGCTCACAATCTACCTCCCAGGCATACATATTTATACAACCTCTCATTCAGTTATACAACACTAATTACATTAATTGTTGTCGTCTTCTTTTGTTGATTAGTTTTAACTAAATCCAACAATAAAATATTGTTGAGGAAATCATGAACCACTTTAACCACAACTGGTTGTCACATTCCAACAATCTCCACCTTAACAATCAATTTACCTCATACCATGTCATTGTCCATTCATCACATTCTTGCAAGCTAAAGATAGGTGATTCTAGTGCTTCAAAAAACCGAAGCTCCCATTACACTGCTTCACCTGGATTTGTCATGTAACCACTAAAAAAACCAAATGCATGTGAAATATTTGATCCTCTTATCGCAAACTTTATACTTTCTACTAGCATACTATACACGAGACATATAAACCTTTTCTTCTTCATTACATGGACATAAACCTGAAGAAATATTATAATGGAAAGCCAACATATTTTTACCGGTTTCACATCATTCATACTGAATTTCCTGAGTATCATACCATGTAATCTAGTTGTGATAACCAAAAACTTACCATCAATCCCATCTCTGTGTATTTTCGTGCCCAAGATTGTTTTGCTACTCCCAGATCCTTCATATCAAACGTCCAAGCAAACTCAACCAACTTGTTGATATTAAACATGCTCGTGTTTGCTACAAGCATATTGTCAACAATCAAAACACCAAGATAGTGAGTACCATAAGCACAATGATTATTCTCACTTCTTGTAATCTTTGGCTCACCATGAAGGAATCAAACATCCTGTACAAAATTTGTCTGCTTGAGTTTCAGGCCATACAATGATTACTTGAGCTTGCAAAACAACTCTTTTGTTGCGATCCTGAGCACTTTCAATGCTCCACCTCGAACACTGCATTTGAAACCTCAACCACATCCAACCAAGACTGCCAAATGAACCTTTACTACTCACCTTCAGGCACTTGCAATGGAGTCACAGTACTCCACCTTGACATGAAAATTCCCTTGATCAAATCCTACCAAGCTAGCTAAGTAAGCCTTCATTGCTCATCTTCAGGCCCATTTACAATGGGTTTCGCCAAGCCTTTTATAGGCTTAATTACATGTGATTCATAGACACAATACAACGGGCTACCAAAAAACTTGGACCCAAAAAAACCACGTGCTTTGACCTAAAAAACCAGATTTAACTCTTTCACCGAGTCAAGATTAACCTGACATACATGCCCCACACATCTTCAATCTACCTAAATCTATGTCTAGACTTTCCATAGGTGACTTAACAAAATAGGGGTATGCATGCCTAACCAAGGTCTTAAAGTCGTATGCCTAATTACATATAATTTACATTTTTCAACTCCACAATAGTTTACAGTTGTATCACCCATGTCATAGGTGATATTTTCGCCCCATGACCTTCTGAATCCACACCTCTGTCATCCCTAAGATCTGTCGTTTCTTCCAGCATCGGCTCCTCTACCATCACCACCAAATCAGGCAACAAATCAACCTCCCAGGCCATACACCCAGATCCAGTATTTGTGGCCTCCAGTCAAACCAGTGATTTTCAGCTTCACTAGATCAGGCACCTTCTCCTGCAACCTCCACCTATGCAGCCTCACACCTCATGCTTAGACATTATCTTCATGGATCCTGTTGGATCCACACAAAAAATGATGTTTCCCTTCAACAAACTTTACGAGTGGATCCACCCAGCTCCCTTTGTGGACAGTCACACAGATCCATACATTTTGATTACTAAGTCATGGCCAAACCCTGAGAAGAGGTCATTGGTAAGCTCTCACATTGAACTTGAATGTATTAGTTATTTCCCACTTCGTTGGGCTAATTACCATTATCAACATCTACCAGATGTTACAACGGGAGAAAGCATGCAAGACTTGCATCAACACTGAGAATGAAAATACCACTGATGAACTCTTTATGTGAATCTTAGTGGCCTTTCACTCCGTTGAGCAATACCTCGACCATTGTGGCCTTGACCAGTCTTACTCGAGCAATCTTGGACCTGTTCTTTCATGAACAATACCTGAGACGGATACACCTGGGAAGCTTGGATACCCCTTATTGAGCAGTAGAAACTTAAATGCAAATAATTTAATTTGCCAAGATGATCCCAAGATGATCCCAAGATGATCCTCCCATTTATTTACCAAGGTGATTCTTTATGTGCATAATGAAACAAGGCATCTGCCTTCATACCATGACTTTCCACCGTATCGCTCATGTCAAAGGGCTGAGGGACCTTCTCGCTCTTTGTCCATTGCACTTGTCCTCTACCTTACGAATTACTTGACTCTCATCCAAGGACCTTCTATTTCGTCATACATCCAGTCCAAAGTCTCATTTCATACTGGCATCTCCTAAGACAAGAAAGAATGTGCAGACAATTCCCCTCTTTGACTTTCTTCTATGGACGAACAGTTGACATGTTCGTTGGTTCTCTATGGCCTTCCACCCAACTAGTCTCTTCTTCCATCTTTTTCTCCAAATCGTGGCCACTAACAGACCAACATCCACAAGATATGCACACATCTAGAACATAGTCTTATTGTCAACTTGCCTTATGGATCTCCTGGACAGAACCTGCCTTAGGATCAAAACCATCCTGAACATGTACAACAACGTGACTATTGGCCCTTGGTTATGGATTAAGGAAGAAAGTGAAGAAAAAGGAAGGGAAAATATGAAGTATGAACTACGCAGAAGACACATTGGTTGAGATTGGGTCGAAATGGTCAAAGAAGTAGAAAAGAAGGAGCGAAGTAAGGGGAAATCTAGTCGTTGAACGATGAGATCAAGCATGACAGATCATCAAGGAAGATGGATCGTGGACAACTCAACAAGCGGAAGAATATTTCAACGAGTGATTTGGTGCACCTCATGGAAAAGAAGGAAAGACAAGTTGGCAAAGCCCATGAAGTACAGGTCAAGCTAACCTAGGGTTTTAGACATCTAGGGTTTTGGTATCTAGGGTTTTAGACACCTAGATGTTTTTCATTGTAATGTATAAATAAGGACCTAGATGAGAGAAGGGGGGTTCGTTGTTATTGTGGAAAATCATTGTTGTTGATATTATTTTGTATTTTGCGAGACAGAAGTGTTGTGTGAGAGAGCATTATGTATTGTAAGATCTAGATCTGATAGAAATAGTGAAAGATATGTTATTCCTATGCATAGAAATATTTTTTGGACGAACAAGTGGATGTAGGATCCTAGAAATATGTCATAGGTGATATTTTCACCCCACGACCTTCTAAATCCACGCCTCTGTTAGCCCTAACAACTATCGTTTCTTGCAGCATCGACTCCTCTACCATCACCACCAAATCAGGCAACAAATCAACCTCCCAAGCCTTACACCCAGATCCAATATTCGTGGCCTCCAATCAAACTAGTGATTTTCAGCTTCACTGGATTGGGCACCTCCTCCCGCGACCTCCACCTATGTAGCCTCACACCTCATGCTTAGACATTCTCTTCATGGATCCTATCGGATCCACACAAAAAATTATGTTTCCCTTCAGCAAACTTTGCAAGCGGATCCGCCCAACTCCCTTTGTGGACAGTCACACAGATCCATACATTTTGATTACTAAGTCATGGCCAAACCCTGAGCAGAGGTGATTGGTAAGCTCTCACATTGAAATTGAATTTATTAGTTATTTCCCACTTCGTCGGGCTAATTACCATTATCAATATCTACCAGATGTTACAACAGGAGAAATCATGCAGGACTTGCATCAACACTGAGAATGAAAATACCACCGATGAACTCTTTATGTGAATCTTAGTGGCCTTTCACTCCGTTGAGCAGTACCTTGACCATTGCGGCCTCGACCAGTCTTACTCGGGAAAGCTTGGACCTGTTCTTTCATGAACAATACCTGAGACAGATACACTTGGGAAGCTTGGATACCCCTTTTTGAGCAGTGGAAACTTAAATGAAAATAATTTAATTTGCCAATATGATCCCAAGATGATCCTCCCATTTATTTACCAAGGTGATTCTTTATGTGCATAATGAAACAAGGCATCTGCCTTCATACCGTGACTTTCCACCATATCGCTCATGTCAAAGGGCTCAGGGACCTTCTCTCTCTTTGTCCACTACACTTGTCCTCTACCTTACGAATTGCTTGACTCTCATCCAACGACCTTCTATTTCATCATGTGTCCAATCCAAAGTCTCATTTCATACTGGCATCTCCTCATACAAGAAAGAATGTGCAGACAACTCCCCTCTTTGACTTTCTTCTACGGATGAATAGTTGACATGTTCATCGATTCTTTGTGGCCTTCCACCCAACTAGTCTCTTCTTCCATCATTTTCTCCAGATCGTGGCCACTAACAAACCAACATCCACGAGATATGCACACATATAGAACATAGGCTTATTGTCAACTTACCTCACGGATCTCCTGGACAGAACCTGCCTCAGGATCAAAACCATCCCGAACATGTACAACAGCGTGACTGTTTGGCCTTGGTTATGGATTAAGGAAGAAAGTGAAGAAAAAGGAAGGGAAAAGATGAAGTACAAACTACACAAAAGACACACTGGCTGAGATTGGGTCGAAGTGGTCAAAAAAGCAGAAAAGAAGGAGCGAAGTAAGGGGAAATCTATTCGTTGAATGATGAGATCGAGCATGACAAATCATCAAGGAAGATGGATCGTGGACAACCCAGCAAGCGGAAGAATATTTCAACGAGTGCTTTGGAGCACCTCACAGAAAAGAAGGAAAGACAGGTTGGCAAAGCCCATGAAGTACGGGTCAAGCTGATCTAGGGTTTTAGACACCTAGGGTTTTGGTATCTAGGGTTTTAGACACCTAGACGTTTTTCATTGTAATGTATAAATAAGGACCTAGATGAGAGAAGGGGGGTTCGTTGTTATTGTGGAAAATCATTGTTGTTGATATTATTGTGTATTTTGCGAGAGAGAAGTGTTGTGTGAGAGAGCATTATGTATTGTAAGATATTCAGCTGGGTGCAAAGATAAACCCTGCAGTTGGGTGCACAGGGAGGGGAGATAGAGAAAGAGAGAGATATCTACAAGCTAAGAGCACAACTAGAACTGTATGTTTTCACATAATATATTAAGAAATGCAGTTCTATGGATGTAGCCCTAGGGAGAGGGTGAACCACGTATATCTTTTTTTTCTGAGTGATTGATATTGTATTCTTTTGCTTTCTATTATACTGATATTGCATCATTGTGTTAGATATGAGATATAGCTCGTGCAATAGGTTTAATAAAGATAAAGAGTAACTAGATTGCTACATGTTGTTGCCTTGGATCCACATTACATTTCCTCTGGTTGTAGACACTTGTGTCCTGCAACCCCCTATTGCTTCTTCGGGTGAGACTACATCTGCTTTGCAGGTGTTTCCGAAAGGGCCAATAGTTAGGGCTTGTTGGTCTGTTGTTAGAGTTGAACCATGGGTCTGCCCCTGAGCCAACAAATGGTTCTATTTCTGAGACCTAAAAATGTGATTGTTGGGAACTGAGGAAAAGAGAAAGCTCTATGTGTAGATCTGTTGTTGTAGTGTGCAGTACTCTACTTGACTTCTGAAGCTCTGTTCCAAGAAGAGAATTCTAATATAAAGAAAAGAGGTAAGATCATAAATCTTGATCCTCTGATAAAGGTAAGATAAGTGGAAATTTTTGTTTCGAAAGAATGGATCTAGGTACATTTGATAGATTTCATCCTAGTCTTAAGACTAGGGCACAACTAGAAGAAAGAAGATGTGATATGAATAGATCTAATAGAAATAGTGAAAGATATGTTATTCCTATGCATAGAAATATATTTTGGACTAACAAGTGGTTGCAGGATCCTAGAAAGAATTTTTTACAGGTCCATCATTGTGATCCCATTGCGCAATATAGGAAAGGTTGGGGATTGTTTAAGAGAAAGAGAGGATTGACATTATGTTATAATTGTAGAAGACCGGGACATCTTGCTAAGGAATGCCCTAGTAGAGGCCCTATTTGTCTTTGTTGTAAATCCATTGATAATGAAGTTTTGGATTGCCCTAGAATGATTGCTAAAGTTGAAAAGATGAACATGAGACAAGAAAACCATGAGGAAGGTCAAGAGAATAAGAATATGACAAAGAACCAAAAAGAATCTGAGGCTATATTATTGCAAATGAAAGAAACATTGAATGATCACAAAGACATCAGTTTATTAGAGATCTTAAAAGAGAAATATTGCATAGAAACAAGAATAGGAAACTTCGACATAGACTATGTATTGGATGCAGAAACATAGGTGAACATTATGCCAGAAAGTACTTGGGAAATTTTGGGAAAGCCTACGATGATTCCTTCATTGGTAGCAATAGGATTGTTTAAAGGAAAGATGATAACCCTATGTGGAAGACTTACTCATGTACCTATGAGTGCTCATGGAACATTGACAAAAGAAGGATTCAGGTCATTAAGTTTATTGAGAACAGTGCCCCTTTTGCACTTTTGTTAGGAAGGACTTGGATTGAGAGAGATCAGATCCGAAGGAGAGAAGAAGAGGAAGCTATAGAACAGAAAAAGCAAGAATTAAAGGATTTCATAACTAAGAGAATAACATGCTTAATAGAAGAAAAAGAGGACAAGTCGAAGCAACTGAGGACCAGAGACTTAGCTATCGAAGTTGAAATAACATAAGAAGGCTTAAAGAACCTATCCATGCAGGAGAGTAGAGCACCTACTCCAGAATCAGTAAAAGGAAAAGTATCACACTCAAACCCTATGAAATATCCTCAACAGTGCAAAGTTTCTATACTAAGAGTTGATAAAAACAAGAATGGAAAGAGGAATCCAAAGATGCAAATCACAGGGAAGAAAGAAAGAAATCTCAGTAAGAAGAAAGCAAATCTAGAGAAATTGCAGGAGATTCCATAGAGGACTTCGCAGAAGGAAGGCTTGCAGAACTTGAACCTCGTCGGAATAACAGAACAAAGTAGATAGGCACTTCGCCACGGCGACACAATATGACCGTTGGAGGCATCCCAACCATTAGAACGACACTCCAAAACGGATAGAAATGCAGATATTGCAGAAAAGATCGCCATTGGACCGTTGGGACCATGCCATAATGGATGGAATCGTATTGATTAAGGCATTCCTTCCCGTTGGAGGAGTCTATTACGACATTATCTATTTAACCCGTTGAATGTCTTACCGGGGACACTTTGCGAATTGTGATTATCCGAGCCCACAGAGAACTGATTTCTTTCGCGCAGTGCTTATTGAGACCTCACCACTTGTTCTTCTTACCTTGAGCATTTGTCCACCTATCCAAAACATTTGATCACGAGAGTGCATGTCGAGCGACCTTAGCGCAATAGAGAAATCCATCGAAGATATTTTGATTGACCTCATGGTGGAGAAGGTCATGTCGGCAGGAGCACAGGACTCATCAACAAGAGGATTGTAAGCCTCCCCATTGATTGCACATTGATTTAGACCATCCTAAACTACAGCGGAGAAATGGAGCAAGAATTTCGATGACTTGGAAAATGCAAAGCTCATCCCATCAATCCTGCCTGGCTATATCCTGCTTCTGGCTGGCACGGTTAGTTGTGACAGCGTCCTAAGAGACTTCGACTATACATTGATCACTGCGTAACTCCCAAAGGGGATACATGCATTTGGACTACAATTAGGACAGATTATGACGCTAAAGATCGGTGATTTCAACTTGGGAGATCGCAAGAATTATGGAATGCTCGCCCCACATAATTATTTGACAAAGACAATGGGGAAGAAGTCGAATATAATCCCCCAACCGTAGACCATGGAAATTGTGAGATCAACAATCCTTAACGTGATGAAGATACCAC
>JASDQU010330681.1:0-12885 GCA_032191745.1 Picea mariana | reverse complement strand
TGGGCCCTCAAATTGGACCCGGAAGTTAAAAACTGCTAAAAATAGTAAATTGCCAAAATTGCCAGAAAATTGTTTTGGGCCAGTCGGAAAAGGTGGGTGGCCACCGATATCCACCTGGATCAACTTGAATATAAAGTACAAGAAGGCTAGCACCAACCATGTCCCATATTGCCTTAGTAGACTCCCGGTGGTAGCACTAACCACAGTTATTAACTCCTATGGACATGAGACATTTGTATGATCACAATTATACAATAATGACTCTAAGTTTGCTAATGCCTATCAGACATTGAGAACGGGAAAAATAGTTCCCAACTTTCATCTCTAGGATGGATTATTATGCCATATGATCCATCTTTGTGTTCCTTTAAGCGAGCGTGCAAAGTTGATCTGGGAATCTCATTAAATCCGAGAAGCGAGACATTTTGGTATAGAAAAGAGAGTGACAGTATTGCAGAAGATTTTTTATTGGTTGAAGCTTCCACAATATGTTCACAAGTACATTAGATCCTGCACCACCTGTGCCATTTCCAATCCCTCCATCAAGAAACAGGGGCTATACACCCCTTTGCCTACTCTGGATAGGCCTTGGGAGTCCATCTCCATGGGCTACATGTATGGTATTCCTTCAACCAAGCATTGGAATGACCGTGTCTTCATGGTCATTGATCGATTCTCTAAGATGGAAATTTTGGCACCCTGGAAGAAGAGCATCACAGTCGAGACCATGGTCAATATCTTCTTCACACATGTTTTGGTTCATTTTTGGCTACCGCAAAATATTATCTCTGATAGAGACAGTAGGTTCCTAAGCACCTTTTGTTCCAGCCTATAGTCGATGATGGACACCAAGTTGACCAAATCGACTGACTTCCACCCATAGATTTATGAACAAATAGAGGTAGTCAACATGAGGATTTTCCATATTCTGCAAATGTATAATTCCAAACATCCACACACATGGGATGAAAACCTTATGTATGTTCAGCATAGATAAAACAGAGCTCTCCACATATCTATTGGCCACAACCCTTTTCAGGTGTGCTTTGGGTTCCAACAATTGGCCCTCACTGATGTAGCTCTTCCCATTGCAGTTTCCCAAGAAGAGTCCTCCCATGCTTAGACAGAGATTGATTGGGCAGCCAAATGTTTTTAGCGCATCCAACAATAAGTTCATGATTTTGTGCAGAAATCCAATGTCAAGTACAAGAAGCACCACGATCATCATCGGGTACCGCACAAATGTCAAATGGGCGATAAGATCTAGTTTCATTTGCAGAAAGAGAGCCTCACAGGACCCCATCAGAAGTTTCCCCCACTCTAATATGGGCCTTACACCATCACCAATGTTGTGGGTGAGAATGCTTTTGAATTAAGTATTCCTCCTTTCCTTGGCTTGCATCTGGTATTTAATGTGGAACTTCTCCAACCATATTTTCCACCTCTCCCGAACACTTCGGATGCAATCGAGCAGTTTCCCCTACAAAACTCATTCCTTCCTACATTGAACAGGCGACATTTGATCAGATCATGGACATCAATACAAAGGACAATTTTCAGCAGACTATCAAACTCTATCGAGTCATCAAAGCAGGGCAGTTTCTTCATCGGGGCAAGTGGCTCACCAGAAATCAAGTTCAGTAGAAGTTTCCTCATCTATTGCAGAAAATTGACACAATGGATACCATTGCTTCCTAAATGTGGGAGGAATGATTCATTTGGATATCAGTGGCCACCCACCTATTCCATTAGCTCAAAGACCAATTTCCATTTTGGCATTTTTTTCGTAGTTTTTGGGTCCTAAACTTCTAGGGTCGTTTTGAGGCCCTAAACAATGTTTTTTGGGCCCACCACAGTCACATTATAGACTTTATCTAGACTATGATGGAAACATGTGTATTCCTCAGATATTTCTTTCCAACAACCTATTGTGCGCCTAAAATGGAGATCGTATGCAAAAGTTACGACCCCAAGAAGTTGATGTACCAACTTACCCCATCAGGGCCCACATGACTTTTGGCGCTTCATCTCCTAGGGTTAGGTTTTTGGATGTTTAGGGTTTTCTCATTTATGCTTTATGTTAATAAGGCCTTTGGAGCCTCATTGTAACCAACTTCTTACGAATGAGCGTAGACGACACATCTCTTCTCAGAGATAAGCTACCACCATTCTAGTTAGCTTTTGTGCTTTTTTCATTTTACAGTCTTTGGTATTTCAGACAGTTATTAATAGAATCCGAGATTTATTGTATTAATGTATTCATTTTCATATCTTTGTGCAATTCTTTGTTATATCTTTGTTATATATCTTCCTTCATATCGTTCCTAAAATAATCCTGATCAGAAAGGGCGTAGGAGGAATTTTCGATGGGAAATTACCAATATTGAGAGCCTGAGGATGAGGGGAACTATATATCTATCTTTGTGGATGCTGATAGGTTTTGAGTCATTGGATCTAGAAAAATCCATCCCAAAGAAGGAATATCATCAAAGCGATGTGTTGATTAAATACTAGGTAATTGTTACATCTGATCGATCCCTGGTCATTGGATGAGAAGATCTGAGGACCGCCAGAGTGACTCTCATTGGGAAGGGTCATTCAAGAGGTCCCATGGTCACTTAGACTGACCAAATCCTTATAGAGAAAGTCCTAAGTGATAGGAGTCATCAATATGCGGGCATGGTAGACTGATATGATCATAGTCATAGATTTGTTGTAGAAACCACTTGTCAATGTGTTAAGAGAAGAATGAGAAAGGCATTAGTCGTTGCATAACTTTAGGTGTTGAATAGATCAAAACCGTTGATTTCATGTCCTGAAGACCTTTGGATCTATCGAGAATAGAACCATTGGAGAAGTTTGATCGGGAATAAAACATAGGTGGTGTAACCTTCTTTCACTATGGGGAAGGAACCCAACTCACTATTAATCGTCGAGTTTGATGGGTTGAGTGAGTCAAAGTTTTTCGATCATGGATGTTTCTTCCTGGTCTGTGTCGTGGAATTCTACCATGGAATTGTTCAGTAATGTGTGGTGATGATTCTGTGGATTTTTCACCAATGCTCATGGTGCAGAAGACAAAGAAGAAGTCCCCAGGTGTGCCACGAGGGATAGAGGTCGTGTTAGGGTGTGAACCCGAGACCTGAAGTATATTGGGAGTGGAATTTTGACATCGCACCAACCTAATAGGGTTCATGGGGTTGGGTGTGTTACATTATCCCCTAGCTCCTTAATATTGTGGCATTGCAGATTTGACCATTTGAAATTTGGAGGCTTAAATAAACTTAAAATAAAAGAGACGGTTAAAGTATTACCTACTTTCAATGAAATTTCTAAGTGTGAATCATGTATCATTGGCAAACAAGGGATAATTTTCTCAGAAATACATGGCGAGAAAATAGATGTTTGCAACTTATCCATAGTGACATTTGTAGTCCTATAGAATCTTCTCTTAGTATATGCAAATACTTCATTATTTTCACTAACGATCTTACAAGGATGACTTGGGTATATTTTTTGAAGGATAAATCAGAATCCTTTGAAAAATTCACACATTTTCAACACTTAGTTGAAAATGCCACCAAAGAGAATATTGTAACATTGCGAATAAATAATGGGGGAGGATTCTCTTTAAACGAATTCAATAATTATTGCAGGGAAAATGGAATAAAAAGGTAGGTTGAAAAAATTTTATACTACACAACATAATGGAGTCACAAAAAGAATGAATAGAACTCTAATGCAAATGGCAAGGTTTATGACGCATTTCAAGAGGTTAAGCATAAAATATTGGGCACAAATAGTTCATACAATAGTCTATCTAAGGAATCAATCACCCACATCTACTTTAGATGGAATCATTCCATATGAATTTTGGTATGGTACTAAGCCTTCAGTTAATCATTTTCGATTTTTTGGCTCCACTTCCTATGCCTTAGTTCCTAAGGAAAAAAGGATTAAGTTGGAACATTGCAGTATGAAATGCATGCTTATTGGCTATTCAAATGAAAAGAAAGGCTATATGTTGTTATATACTAGTAAATTCATTATTAGTTGTGATGTTTCCTTTGATGAAAGGGAAAGTCAAATAGTTGAGGAGATCTATAATCTCCTTAGTCACTTGGAGAAAAAGGTAACTCGAGATAAAACAATTCATCAAACAAAACCAAATTGGATTGAGAAAGACTTATCCCTCAACATGAATGTTCAATAGTTGGATAACTCTTCTTTAGATTATTCTTATTCTTTAATGCAAGCATGTCAACTGGAATAACTTCAACATAAGCACAACATAATATACTAGAAGGGTTCATGCAACTGCTCAAAGATGTTCACCCACGTGAACGAAAAAAAAAAAAAAAAAAACAGGAACAATAAGTTATACTACATCTCAATCAAAATTTTCTCTAATCACTCATGCTTCCATTGAACCAACCACTTTTGCAGAAGAAATGAAGAATAAAGAATAGAAGCAAGCCATGGTGGATGAGTGTGATTTGGTAATTGCAAATGGAGCGTGGAAACTTTTTGATTGTTCAATAGATGTTAAACCCATAAGTTGCAAATGGTTTTACGGAATCAAGTATAAATAAAATGGTGATGTGGATAAGTATAAACTAAGACTTGTGGAAAAAGGTTTTTCTCATAAAGAAAGAATATACCATGAAGAAACATTTGCACCAAAAATAAAGTGGAATACAATCAAAATGATAATAAATTTGGTTGCATAGTATGGTTGGACACTTCACCAAATGGATGTTAAAAGTGTCTTTCATAATGGTGACTTAAAAGAATAAGTATGTATGACTCAACCCCCAAGTTTTGAAATTGAAGGACAAGAGAATAATTTTTTCAAACTAATCAAAACTTTATATGGCTTGAAATAAACACCTAGAGCATGGTATGCCAAAATGGATGAATACCTTAGACATGTTGGTTTTCTTCGCAGTGATTCTAATGATACTTTGTATTTTAGGATGCAAGGTCAAAACTTGGTAGCCATTGTTCCTTATGTTGATTTATTACTCATTACAGGGAATCATAAAGTTCACATCAAGTAGGTGAAACAAAAACTTCAAAAAGGATTCAAAATCATTGACTTAGGGCCACTTCGATACTATCTTGAAGTGGAATTTTCTCAACAAACTCATCAAATATAGGCTTTGTCAAACCAAGTATGCAATAGAATTGTTGAAAAAAATTGACATGGAGGATTGTAAATCATCTTTTACTCCTATGGATAAAAACTTAAAACTTTCAAAATCTAAAGGGGGGAATTGGTGAATAGTACTAGTTACAGAGAGTTGATTAGAATCCTCATTTACTTGACAAATACTCGTCCAGATGTGTCAAATGCAGTCAACATTCTTTCCAGATTCATGCAAGTACCTAGATAAATTCATTATAATAAAATGAAAAGGGTCCTCAAATACATTCAAGGCACAAAATATTTTGGACTTCTCTATAAGAAGAATAACAACTTTACACTTGTTGGATACTCAGATGCATATTTGCAAGTGATATTGATGATGGAATATCAACCTCAACTTATTTAGTGAATATGGGTTCAACAATAGTATCTTGGAGCTGTAGAAATCAAGCTACAGTCACATTCTCTTCAACAAAAGAAGAATACATCTAAGATTGTGAAGTAGGATTTGAAATTGTTTAGCTATGTAGAATTTTTCCAGATTTTGGTGTTATTTAGAAAACACCAACTACTTTATTGATGGATAGTTTGTTAGCAATAAAGATGTCTAGTATTTCATTCTAAGAACAAGCATGTCGACACCAAGTATCACTTCATCAAAACACTCATCGACAACGACATCATCAAGAACATAATTACCAACTTAACAATAATTATGACCTCAAAATGAGAACTCTAGCCCTAAAAAGTCATTTTTTATTGTCAAAAACACCAAAATCAACCCACATTTCAAAAAGTGTTGCTACCAATAGCATATTTGTTTATTTATTTATTTATGGGGGGGGGTTAAAATTACCACCTTTTCTCTTTTTCAAGGAGAATATGTGGTTTGTGATTTTCCAGTAGAATAAGGAAGAGACAATCAACATGCACGCTCTGGTGCATACTTGAAACCATAGTTCCGGTGTGTTTGGAATGTATGCCAGTGTTGGGAGGGGACCTTGGCACCCTCCATAAGATGATGTCATGGCCTTCCATGAAATGGTGGTGGCCTCAGTAAAATACATGAAATCTCAACCCTCCCAATTCATGAAAAAGCTAGAAGAAATGCCCAAAGTCTCTCTTAAGCCTTCTTCCTCCAGGAGAAGGGATTTAGTTTTGGCCGACTGGAGCTTGATCGGTCAATTTACAGGCATATGGCCACCAATGAATATAGTAGCTTTGTAGCTTGATAAAACTTGGAAACCCCTTATCAGATTCTCTATGAGCCATGTGTTCAACGGCAGAGGGTTTCTTACCTTCCTCTTTGAATTCAAGGAAGACACGGAACTGATCTTTTGTACGGACCATAATTTATGGGAGAAAGAGTTATGTACTTGAACAAATGGACCCCTAATTTTAGCCTCGAGAACGATGTCCCTTCATTTGTTCCAGTGTGGTTTCGACTACTGCCTCTCCCTCTTCATTGTTGGAGTGATGATGCCTTACATTGCATAGGAAACTCTATTGGTTGGTATATCGATCGAGTAGAACCTAAAGAGAATATATTTTCATGTGCAATGATATGCATTGAGATTGATCTTGAGAAATGGATTCTGGAAGAAGTGGTTATCACCCTAGATAATTGGCAACATGTGCATCAATTGGAATAGGAACAGTTACCCTTAAAATGTAAGATCTACCATGAATACAAGCACTTTGCGAGAAATTCCAAGAAAGAGAACTTGATGATCCAAATTTAGGAGCGGAATGAACTGATTAATGGACTGAATACAATAAACATGGAGATATGAATAATAACACAAATATCCAGTGAACAATATCTTCTAATGAATAATAAAATAGGCTGAAACTGTAAAACTGCAGAACTGAAACACTTACTCGAATGGTGGTAGCTATCTATGAGAAGAGATGTGGTTGCTACGCGCATCTGTCTCATTAGAATGAATTACAATGAGGCTCTAGAGTCATTTTTTATATTACTCATGAATTCCAAAACTTTAGACATCCAAAAACCTAACCCTAGGAGGTGAAATGTCAAAATTCATGTGGGCCCCTATGGATAAGTTGGTACCTCAACTTCCTGGGGTTGTAACTTTTGCATATGACCTTCGTTTAAGGTGAGTGATATCTCATTGGAAATGTATTTCAGAGAACTACACATTTCGTCGTCAAACTCTGCCTTTGTCTACAGTTTGACTGTGGCAATCCAAAAGAGCATTGTTTAGGCCTCCAAAACGGCCCTGGAAGTACAACAAGATGTGATGAAATGAAAACATACAAAATAAGTCATTTGGATTAGGTGAGAGGCCACCAATATCCACCTGGAAGATGTGTAGAGCTTCATACATTCCCAGAAGTGTGGAACCCACAATTACAAAGAAGTACAGAAGAACGTGTTGAACTAAAAATGGATAAGAGGAGTCAGTTGGAATCGGTGGGTGGCCACCAATATCCAACTGGATCAATCCTCCTCCCTTAGGAATAAATGGTCTCCATTGCATTGAGTTCCCCCATCAGGAGAGGAAACTTATGTTGGATTTGGCCTCACGTGTGTCAGTTTCCTTCGTATAGGAATTTCCATGCCTTGACAACCCGATAAAGTTGGATCCTCTACTGGCGAGTTCCCTTGACCTGTGTGTCCACTATCTGATCAATGGATGCTTGTTCCATGTAGTCAGGGTTGATCTGTGTGGGTGTCAGTTGTTCTGCGATCTCTGAGGTGTCCAATAATGGTGGAAAATATGGTCGAAGGAGGTCCACATTGAACAATGGGTACAGGCCAAGGCAGGGTGGAGTGTTGAGCTCAAAATAATTGCTACCCATGGCCTTGGTGATAGTGTAAGTTCCATATCGAAGTGGTTGGAGCTTCTGATGGGGCCTTGTGAGATGCTCCTTCTGAAAATGTAACCATACTTTGTCGCCAATCTGAAATTGGCATGGTACCCTGTGTTGATCATGGTGTTTCTTGTACTTAGCATTGGATCTTTGCAAAATCTATTAGACCTGTTGGCGGATGTGTTGAATCCGCTTAATGGATCTGGTGGCTTTGTCGATCGCAGACTGATCATGGGAAGAGTCTGTCTAGGTGGTGGCAAGAGGAAGTGCAACATCAATGGGTCCCAAGGGTTCGAATCCCAGCCCCACATGAAATGGGCTATGGTCGGTGGAGCTATGGAGAGACATGTTGTAACTATGTTGAACATAGAGGAGACTCTCATCCCATGTACATGGATGCTTAGAGTTGTACATACACAGGATGTGCACAATCATCTGATTGACGACCTTTGTTTAGTCATCTGTTTGGGGGTGGAAAGAAGTGAATTTTGTGAGCTTGATATCCAAAAGTGACCAGAGACTCGACCAAAATGTGTTGAGGAACTTGTTGTCCTAGTTGGAGATGATGGTCTGTGGTATCCCAAAGTGGACCCACACGCGTTCGAAGAAGAGCTTGGCAGTATCTTTCGCTGTGATATTCTTCTTGCAGGCTGTGAGGATGGCCATCTTCGAAAACTGATCAACGACCACAAATACAAATTCATTTCCTTTCCTAGTGGACGGAAGGACAAACATGTAATCCATTGAGATGGATTCCCAAGGCTTCTAGAGAGTAGGAAGAAGGGTGTATAATGCTTGCTTCTTGATGGATGGCTTGGCAATGGCACATGCATTACAAGATCTGATATACTTGTTGACGTCATGTCGAATTTTTAGCCAATAAAAATGTTTCTGAAGAACAACCATAGTTTTCCCCACGCCAAAATGTCCTACCATCCGACTGTAGTGGGCTTCCCAAATAAGTTTTTCACGCTTTCTTGTAGGAACACAGAGATGGACCAGGTGTCATAATAGTCCTTCCTGAATGTGAAAATCGGTGACATTCGTGAATGTAACCAAGAGTTGATAGGTGGTGGTGAAGACCGGATCTTGTTGATAAAGTTGGGGCCACTCAGATGCTTCATGTCCACGGGAATGGAGCACAGTGGTGAGTGCAGCCACAAGAGGTCGACTAAGGCAGTCAGCGACATGATTTGAGATACTTGTATTATACTTGATGTTGATATGGAACTGTTGCAAGTAGGTGGACCACATCTGATGGCAGTCGTTTTGCAATTGCCTCTATCTGTACGAACTGCAGAGGCTTGTGATCAGTGTGGATGATCATCTTCTTTCCCAGAATGTAATGTTTCCATTGACGATAGGCTTGTACAATGAAATATATTTCCTTGTCATAGGTGGGGTATTTCCAAACAGTATCTGAGAAAGTCTCACTATGTTATGCCACTAGATGATCGTGTTGAGTGATAATTGTTCCCACGACATAGTCAAATGCATCAGTCTCAATCTCGGATGGTTGTTCTAGATCGGGCAAGGAGAGTATTGGATCTGAGCACAAACAATGCTTTAGGTCATCAAATGCTCATTGTTTTTCCTTCCCCCACACGAACTTGGCCCTGCGACCGCCCTTGGTCACCTAGTTGAGAGCCCATGCAATATGAGAGAATCCCAACATGAACCATTGGTAGAAGTTGGCTAGTCCCAAGAAGCTTTGAATCTTGGTCAGTGTGTTTGGGGTTGGCCAGTCACGGATGAATTGGATCTTAGTTGTATCAACATGCACCCCATGCTTATCAACAATGTAGCCCAAGTATTGGACCATGTTCATGCCAAAATATCATTTTTTCAAGTTGGCATATAGCTTGTGTTGTCGTAGAGTGCTCAAAACCTATTGAATATGCCGCACATGCTTCTCCCACGTTATGCTCAAGATGAGGATGTCATCCAAATATACCACCATAAAGGAGTTGGTGAAGGGTCTCAATACATCATCCATCAACCTCATGAAAGTAGTTGGTGCATTTGTTAAGCCAAAGGGCATGACCAACCATTCGAAGAGACCTTCTTTAGACTTGAAGGTTGTCTTCCATACATCAGTTGGTTCGATGGGAGCCTAGTGGTAGCCATACTTTAGGTCAATTTTGTTGAATAACTTTGCCTCGTTGATTTGGTCAAGAAGGTCATCAATCCTGGGAATGGGGTACTGGTTCCTGACTGTGATTTTGTTTAAGGCTTTGTAATCAATGCAGATTCGCCAAGTCTTGTCCTTCTTCTACAGCAGTACAATTGGGCTTCCGCAAGGGGAGGAGTTGGTTCTGATGTGCCCATTTTGAAGAAGCTCTTGGATCTGACCCTTGATTTCATCATTTTCCATCAGCGAGCGATGATAGACTAGTCCATTAGGTAGAGGTGCATCGGGGGTCAGATCAATTGGATGCTTGACTTGGCAGTGTGTCGATACCCCTGTAGGTGATGAGAAGATGTCTATATATTATTCCACGATCTTTTCCACTTGCTTCTGCTAAAACGAGAGGCTCTATGTAGAGTCCACAGATGTGGTGACGACCTTCTTCTTACTATGAGAACGGATCACAAAGAAGATGAACTTCCCGGTCTGTGAAATGACCTTACTGCATTGCTTAGCAGAAATTAAAGAAATATCAGTAGGTGGCACTGCCTCTGGTATCCTGTACAATTGTCTACCCAAATAAATAATAACACTACGGGGTCTAGACTCATACACAACATGATTCTTCCACAAATAAGGTTGTCCTAAAAGAACATCACAAACTTCAAGGGGAGAAATATCACACAGTACCTCATCTTTAAAAGGCTTGATGTCGTAGGGAAAACAATATTGTTGGCTGACACGGAGATCTCTTCCTTGGGGAAGCCAGCCGATGGTGTAGGGATGCAGGTGTGGTGTCGTTGGCAGGTCCAGTCGCTTGAATACCTCTACTTAAATCATATTATTATGACTACCTCTATTGACAATGAAATAAAGTGGATCCCCCTTTACCCACATCTGCAAGTGAAAGAGGAGTTCCCCTTCCTCTGGTTCTTCAGGTTTGCTTGGTCGGACTTTGGTGGTAGTGATAGTGGCATTGGGTTCAGCATCAATAATTCGCTTCCCTCCTTCATGATTTGATTCAGAATCAAAATCGACCTCTAACTCAGAAGCATTCAGTTCAGCCATGAGTGATTGCTTGGAGCGGCATTCTTTAGTGTTGTGCCAAGGGATTTTATGGTACTCACACCATTTTCCTGTGTCCTTCTTCATCTTCACAATTCCCTTCTTGTGTTGTGGCTTGGATTGGTTGTCCTGGTGGTGGACATGTCGAATTGGTCCCTTGCTATGTGGGTTGGGGCCTCCTTTTCCCTGCTTCGGCTATGAGGGGTTTGCAGATCCAAACTCTCACCTTTTCTGCCTAAATTTATGCTCGATCCTGACAGTGTATCTATAAGTTGTGCCCAATGAGGCAATGTCCAGAAACTCCATTTATGTTTGAATGTATATATGCAAACAACCGCGATATTTGAGCACCATATGATGCTCAGAGTATTTTATGCCCAATTTGGTGCGCAAGGTATGGAAAATATTGGTGAGATATGGTATTGTCTGGTCCCTTTCTTGACGTAGGGTGGCCCATCTTGTGTACTGGTCCTCGTAGCTTCCAACAAGGTAGTATTGTTCTTTAATGGCGTCCCGGAAGGAATCCCATGCAGGGGACACCACAAAAATTTCATATTCCTCTACGTCCCTTTCCTCAGAGTAAGTATTACACCAGTCTTTAACATGGGGAACAGTCTTGAGGAGTGAAAAATTGATATTTTCCCTATCGAAAAAATTGTGGACCGAAAAATACCCTTCGAGCATATTCAACCATTTATCTATAGCATCAGCATCTATCAGTCCTTCAAATAATGTAATATCAAAATTTACATGTACCTTGAAGGGTGTTGCATGGTCGCTTGATGAATATGCTTCTCCTGTGGGAAGTCGTCGAAGGATCTATGTGAATTTGTCCACCATTTTGTTCCTTTGTCACACAAGGTTTCCTCAAGCAACATTTTATTAGGATCTCCTACTCCATCATATTTCTTTTTGTCCCCCATGGGTTGTTGTCGGGCTCGGCGCGGTCGATCTTCCAATGGCTCGATTGGTTCGAGTCCCAACTTATTGTACCCAGATCTTGTTGGGGACATGCATGAAGAAAAATAAATGAAGAGTAGACAGCTCTGATACCACTAATCTGGATTTAGGAGCAGAAAAAACTGATTAACATATTGAATACAATAAACATGGAGATATGAAGAATAACACAAATATCCAGTGAACAATATCTTCTAGTGAATAATGAAATAGGTTGAAACTGTAAAACTGCATAACTGAAACACTTGCTCGAATGGTGGTAGCTATCTCTCAGAAGATATGTGGTTGTTATGCACATCTATCTCAGCATAATGAATTGAAATGAGGCTCTAGAGGCCTTTTTGATATTAATCATGAATGCCAAAACCATAGACATCCAAAAACCTAACCCTGGGAGGTGAAACGTCAAAATTCATGTGGGTCCTTATGGGTAAGTTGGTACCTCAACTTCCCGGAGTCGTAACTTTTGCATACGACCTCCATTTTAGATGCGTGATAGCCCGTTGGAAAGGTCTTTCAGAGAGTTACATATTTTGTCGTCAAACTCTGAATCTGTCTATAGTTTGACTATGGCAAGCCAAAAATGTTGATGATTGCAGCTATGTGAGACATTCTCCGGCTTACAAACCTGTGATATGTGGATCATTGCAGCTGTGTGAGACATTCTCCAACTTACAAACCTGATAGAAATTCCTTGAGACATAGTTGGAATGTAGAGATGACCTCCTCCATACAGAGAGTTGAG
>JASDQU010330676.1:0-12941 GCA_032191745.1 Picea mariana | reverse complement strand
AAAATTTCAGTCCAAGATCCTCTCACAATGGAGAGTTGTTATGTCAAAATGAGATCTTAGGATCTCTATTTATACAAAATGTAGCTAACATAGTTTGTCCACATGAAATTAGGGAAAGCACAATATTAGGGGTCAAAAACCCTAATCTTTCCCCTTTTACAAAATAATATTAAACAATTCTCTTTAATTTGAATCTTGCACAAAGAAAACCCTAAAACAAAGGTGACGCCATCCCTTGAAGGAGGACATTTTGGAAAATTGAGCAAGTCGTTGGAGCTGGGATGAAAAGTAGGGCCTCCAAAGGCCATATGGAAATCATATTAAGCCTCTTCACCTCAAAATGACATGTGTCATTCTCTGGTTCATCATCAACCACCATATTCCCCTCAAATGTGATGTCAATCCCCTAGGGAGTGACTTTTTTCCTCTTTTGGGAAAGTCATTTGGCATGCAATGGGTGGGATATGTCTATCCAGAAATCTTCTAGGCCTCCAAAAGAATCTCTCTATTGTCTGGCATGTGGGCCCATGTCATCCATCCTGTGGGTTGCTTTCCCTCATGGAATCCCAAGCTAGGCTTGTTCTTCCAAAACTGGCCACCAACCTATACCTGCAAGAAAAATGGATACGCCCTCCAAGGATCTCAATTAAAATCATCATTATGAGTGAATCAAGTCAATAAAAGAGCCATTAAAGCATCTTTACCAGGACTACATCATACAAACATGTGCTTAAGAAACTACGCATTTTTCCAAGTTTGGTTGTGGGAGGGTTGGCATGGTACTTATTTTCAATGGATAAAATCCCCTAAGTCTAGGTACAACCCTATCTAATTCATGTGAATGAAATGAAATGGATGGGGGAAGTACTCAATGGGAATGGGGTTCATGATATCCAAGGGTCCATAGTATCTCATTTATGGGTGACTTTGTGGAGGGTGTGTTGCACCTTCGTCCATAATGAATTTTTTCCAAGCCCATCTATTTCCTTTTATCTTTATTTATTTGTATTTTCTTTCAATATAGAATAGGGTGAGTTGGATGCCACTTCCCTGGCATGGTGACCAAATATTGGCACTATCACCCACAAGTACTTTCACAGAAATGAGAAGGTTGGCTCGTGATGAGACACCCTTTCCCTTAGCCATGCAACTGAGAGCCATTATCTTGGTGGGATGGAAAGAAATGGTAATTTCATATCGTTAGATACCCATGGTGGTAGGTTGTCTCATGATGAGACCCCCCATCCTCAACTGATCCTTTACTCATTTTTATTTATTCTTTTCATGGGGTCCTTATTTTCTTATGGAGAAGCTTTTCATTGCTTTCTCAGGATCCCCTGGATGAAGTTTCTGGAAGGTTGTTTCATTAGGATTTTATCTTTTTCCATATAACTCCCCTCTGGGCCTTCAACCCCTTCTTCACATGAAATGAGGAATGGTCCCTTCTAGGGTCAGTCTACCCCAAATTCCCAAGAGATGATGGCATGAGGGGAAATAATGATGGAAAGTGGTAAGTCTAGTCAGGAGTGGCATGATGAATCATCAAAGGAAGCTCCCAGAAACACCCCATCCTAAGGGTGACCATCTACTTGAGTGCCCTAAGCCAAACACAATCATTTAAACAAGGTAAAAGGAACAGTTTCCAAAGAAAATGTCTCATAATAAAAGGTAACCTCTTATACACAAGTTAGAATACCTCAAATATTAAACCGATACCCACCAACATACATGACTTGTACCACGTGGAGAAAGACCCAAGTGACTTGTGGTGGCAAGATGGTGTGGACGATGACCAGGTGTTGGATCACTGTGGTGGCAATGTGGGTCTCTCGTTGTGCAAAAGGGATATTTTTTGTCATGTGGCCTCTTGACACTCCATATCTTCAACCTGAGGGCCTCGAGATGTAATCTCCTTAGTTATCCAAAAAATGGGGATAACAAGCCCCTTCTTTCCACAAGGTAAGGTACAACCCTTCCTACTGTTGCTAATCCTAATGCCAAAAATATGGGGAGATGGAAGGAATAAATATGGAAATTGGTAAGTATGGAGGGAACAAACGATGACTCTTCAAATACCCACCCAGTAGCAACCCACCCTAAAGGGAAATCAACTTACTAGGGCACGGTGTCACCCTCCTAGGTTTAAATAAGGAAAATATCATAATTTCCAAGCAAATGTCATGAAATGAAGAAGGATTCAATACAACATGTTAAAGTTATTCAAAAATCAGAGTGATATATACCATGATATCCAGACTCATTACCTCATGGAGGAAGACCCACTACCACTTCAGGACCAGGCTAGTGTGATGGACGCTTCTGCTGGTGATATGTGGACTGTACTTGAAGAAAAGAGGGGCCATGCTTAGATCATCCGGATCTCGTCACTCCATGTCTAGAACCTATGGGCCTCAAGATACAATCTCCTTATTTATCCCTAGGCTAGGCGATAACATCTGGCTCCAACTCAGGGACATGTGCTCACCGTAGAGAGCATGAGAACCTCAACATCTATGGTATCACTTGCACTTTCTAAATCTCAACAAAAGATATTAGTAACATATAGGGTGGTGATATCACCCCTTGTCCATCGAAATCAAAATAAAAGTATTACTAATCTAACATACAATCATGAGCATACATATATACAAATGAAGAAAAGAAAATATGAAAATTCAACTACAACTATACTAGAATGATATGCAATGGTATGTGCAATGGATGAAAATCCCTACCTACTTCTACTTACCTGTTGGTTGAATGCTAGGTGTAGTCATATAACCAGTGAAACCATCCTAGCAATGCCTCATAATACCTGCCTATGTGCTTCATCATAAACCAAAACAATGACAAGTTAAGGAAAAAAATAACATGAGTTAGAGCATGTATCATATCATAGGAAATCATAAAGTATAGCTCATGGAGGCAGGAGGGAGGGACAAAATTATACCAAGTTACACTTCTAGGAAAGTGCTCAATCCATCTTACAAAGAGATCGTGAAAATTCAAAGGCTCAAAAGACTGACATAAAGAGTCTGAATATTGGCTACCTTGGACGTCATCACATCTAGAGCTCTAATAAGGGACTAGAAAGAACCTAGAGGATGGTTGGAAAGTTCTTAGGGGAGATTTGAAATATTGATATAATAAACGTTTTCTTAAGGTATTCAACCTACCCTTGAATTCTAAAACAAGGCTCTACCCTAGAGAAAACTTAGGACAAAGGACATGTTTCCCAACGACATCCTTAGTTACATAACGAGGTAAAGTAATTGAAGGGAGCTGGAAAACCCTGTCATAAGTATCATGTTTTAGGAAATAAACGTCCTCACCCTTATCAAGATCTGAGAACAATGTTGGTTGATAATATTCTTCATAGAATAAATCCAAGTTCTCAAAGGAACGCTCATCAAAATCTTCAAGGTATGACTAGAAATCATCAGGAAAACATAGCACCAGGTCATCCTTGGGTGTTTGGAAGATGTATGCAACTATATCATTTTCTTGTTTCCAAATGTTAGAATTAGTAGTAACCTGACATGATAGTTGTAAAGGAAACATTTGGAAATGTTCCCCAGTGTCGTAAATAGGATCCCCATAATAACCAATCACATCCCATTTACGTTTCCCAACATGTATGAACTCATCAATATTATTAACCATGTCATTTCCTTTATCATAACCTGAAACGCCTAAACCATCCATGGGGTCCTATAAAACTTCTTCACTTTCCAAATCACAAAATAAAGCATCATCAAAATCTTGGAAAGGGAAACAACTTATCGTATTCAATTCTTCCTGTGTAGGAGCATTAAAGGCTTGGATGACTTCATCAAATGGAAGAGAAAGCATCATTACTTCATTCTCATAACTTTCCTCTTCTTCAACTTCATCACAATTCATAGGGTCTAGCTCGTTACAGGATTCCCTTCCTTCTTCACCTTCTAAATCATAGAATAGGGTATCCTAGAAAGGAAAATGACTGACCTCATTCTCTTCTTCTTGTGTAGGAGGAATAGGATCTTGGATGGATTCATTAGAGGGAGGATCACATGTTAATACTTCATCATCATGTTTGATATCTCCATGATCTTTCTCTTCAATCAGGTCCTCATTATCCTTGGTAGAAGCATGAGAAAAATATTACTCTTCCTCATGGGATTGGTAACCTTCATTGGGATTCCTCTCCTCAAACCCTTATTTTCCAACTTATTCCCACCATTCATTAAATATTCTCACAAAGATGTTATGGGTAGCGATGTCATCTAGGTTAGGAATATATGAGGTATCCTCAGGGTAATCAACCTTGATTTCTGGAGTGGAGATATGTTCTTCCTTGTGCGAGGAGATACTTGCCTCAATTTCTATAGCCATATGAAAGGATTATTGGATTGTTCTCGACTTCTTTTGATCAAGGAGGAATACTAATTGTACTAAGAGTGCATTGGTATAGATATAAGCGAGGTACTTATCTTCAGGACAATGGCTTCTAGGAATTTGTTGTAATAAATCCTAAAACCTGGTATGAAACTCCTTGACAATATCATTCTTAGTTTGTTTCACGCAATCAAGTCTTTTTATCAGCATGTGGATATATTTTATTTAATATTCCACTTTTTGAGAAAGGTTTCTTCTAATTGTTCCATAGACGCGATGTTGGCATCAGGGAGAATATCATACCATTTCCTAGCATTTTCATGAAGAGTGGCAGAGAAAAGTTTCATTGCTAAATATTTAGCATCATCACTAATAGGGCGGAGTTGAAAGAAAGCCCAAAAAATATCCATATGATCTTCGGCTCTAACCCCATCATTACTAGTGAATCTAGGGATCCATTTTCATACCTCAGAGGCATTTGTCGAGGGTAACCCAAAATTTCACTCATATCCAAGGGTTTTAAATTAATTGGGTCACATTGAGAAGCCATGGTTGGATTTATCATTAGTGGAGTTGCCAGATAATCCTTCTAGGGATTATCAAAGAGAAAATAGGGAATCACCCTGAGTGGATTTGCCAGGTAATCTTTGAAAAGTGAAAGGATTTGAGAAAAAGGCTTACCGAAAAATTTTCCGTTCGAGGAAAATTGACTCGATCTTCCCCAACAATGACGCCAAAAATGTTATTGCACAATCTGTACTTTCCCCAAATCCTAAGTAAAGTGAGAAGATAATGGAGTAACAATGGGGTAATCATGTCACTATCACCGCAATAGGGTACCCTTTTCTATTTAGGATTAGGGAAAACCACTCCAAGGGAGACGTCCCAAGACCTAGGGGGTTTGAGGAAGGGAAAAGGACAAGGTAAACTACTCCTCTCTCTCTAGGTCACTCAAATCAGGTTGAATCACTAAGTTATGTCTTGAAGGATGAAGCAAAGATGAAGTAAAATGTACCTACCCTTAACCAAGACAACAACAAACAATATGGTGGTTTACAAGCAACTAATGATATTGGTGCTTCAACAAGACAATAAAATTTCAACAAAATGCTAGTAAACAAGTGTATGCAGCAAGTAATAAATGTATAACAACATTAAATAGAGTGATAACAACTACAATATATTCCAGAAAATGCACTTGTAAAGACGCTATAATGAAAAATTTAAACACTTAAATGATAATTCTATGTCTTATGAAAATTTTGAATTAGTTTATCTAGCAAATGAACTTTGACAAGCTTCCTAAGATAATTATAACAGCAGTTGTAACAACAACAAGATAAAAATGTCATAGCAACAATATACCCTTCAGAAAATGTATTAAATGGCAATAAGATGTCACACTTTAACCTTTGATTGATAGTACTATGTCATACACAAATTATGGAAAGGTCCAACTAGCAAATAAGCTTGAAAGGGTTGCTAAAGGATGGTTGTAAAAAGAGTAATAACAACAACAAATAAGGTCAGGCTGCTAAACTAAGTTAGTGTTAGTTTTAGTTAGTAAAAGGAGAAAGGTTTAAGGTTTGAGTGTTGGTTGATCTCTCAACGATGAGGAGGTGAAAACTAGTGCCTTTATGGGTCTATGGAGTTAAGAGTCAACAACATTTAATTGGAGCAAACTACAACAATGATTATAATAATATAAGTAAGGATGGACTTAGAGAGAGTATCACCTTAAGTCTCTCTATAATCCAAACTTTGAGAACGTGAGGTGACTAGGGTGTAGGCTCTTCTAGTACCTAGCACCTCCTTCTCCTTAGATTATTAAGAATTATATTTTAATGCAACACAATTGATCAAGGCTTCTAAAGTGCTAGCACTTTAGGGATTTAGGAGCTTGACAATGTAAATCACCTTTAGCAAAGACTAGCAAATATAGAGCAAAGAAGTAATACCTTAAGTTCTTCGCTCCTAGGATTTACTAAGCATGCAATTTCATAATCAATATCATGAGCAAACAAACTTACAATAACCATTCAAATGAAATGACAAAATGCATATTTTCTTACTTCACCAAGAATAATCGTACCATAAAACCATAGATTTTCAAATGACTTCACCAAGATGCATCCAAAATAGCCTCCAAGAAAATTTGCCTTCATAATTTCAGCCAACAACCCTAAGAGGGTGCCAATTTTAGACCTCCACTCTCCCAAGTGAGACTTATGATGAAAAATGAATGTAATTTTTGTTTATTTATACCAAATTAGGCCAAAATTAAATTCAAAATTGTTGGGCCAACCTGGCCAATTTGTTACAAAAATTAAATTTTGACAAAATAAAATCAATTTGCATATAAAGACCCTCTTAAGGGTGATGTCATGCCCTTCTAGGGTGACGTTGGGTCTCCATGATGAAACGTTGGGCACATGAAGTGAAACGTTGGGCCTCCAAAGGCCAAAATCCTTGCCCTCACATGCCAATAACCTCAAAAATTCCCCCAAGGTGACAAACCTAGAAAGAAGATGACGTCCAGAGATACATAGGTGACATATAAGGCCTCCAAAGCCCAATGTTCAGGTGGGAAGGGAACAATCCCCTGGGTCTAGGTCCACCAAAGTGCCTCCACAAGAAACATCCTTCCTTCTTTTGGTGCAAGCCTTTAATCTCTTCTTCCCCTCGGTTTGGGTTTTAGCGTCCATCTGTGGGCTTTGAGCCCTCATGAAGGTTCGAGCTAATGATTCCCTCATGTGCACCTTTCCACCAAGAAAGGTCCTGTAGAGACAACAAGTATGCCCTCCAAGGGTTCATAAGTCACAAGGATCATAGAATGTAAATCACATCCAATAATTAAATCACCCTAACATGTGCATTAAATCCCCCTTAACCCCCAAAAAATGATCAAATACGTTATGCAATTTGACAAGTTTAGGTTTGGAGAGGGTCTCAGGGTGTCCTATTGGGATAATACCCCTTAAGTTTGGGGTGTTTCCCAGGTGGATTCTGGTCCAAGTCAGGCAAGTGTATGAGGTGGCATGGGGTAAATATTTGGGCAAGGGGTGCATGTGATAACAAGGAAATGTATAATATTACATGTGGGTGCCTTTGTGGAGGGTAAGTTGCACCTCATCATGGATGCAACTGTTTCCTATCCCATTCATTTCCATTTATTCTTATCTTTCTTTCTTTTGATCTTTTACTCTTGTGCTACAAGGGAATAGTTGAGGACAAGTGTCCTAGCTTGGTGACCAGAGGTGACAATGTCATCCACAAATCAGTTCATAGAAATGAAAAGGATGGCTCATGATGAGACCCCCTTTCTCGTGGCTATGTAACGAAGAGCCATTACCTTGGCTTGGTCACTAGATAGGTGGTAATGTCATACCGCTACATGTCCATGGTCATAATAGGTTGAATCGTGATGAGACCTCCTATCCATCAACTAATACCTTGAGTGTTCACATTTTCTTATGGGTCCCCTTTTCTTATTGAGAATATTTTGACTGTGACACAGACCGCTCCCCAGGCCCGCAGGTCGGGATCTACACAGGATCTTCTCCTTTCGGCCCAAGAGCTCGACTGGCTCTTCTATTTCCCTTTCGGGAAATCTACCCACAACAACACCTTGAGAAAATTTCCTCTTTTATTTCGGGATATCGGACTTCATGATTTTGCGAATCCCTTGGTTGAGTGCCTTACCTCTTCAACCTTCGAAACCCAAAATGCCAACACTTGACCTTTTCCTGATGTCAATTTTAGCTTTTCGGCTTTCGTGAATTTAGGAATTGCGATGTCATGCAACTCTTCCCCTCGACTCCCAAACTTTCAATTCCCGATTTTCCAAAATACAGATGTCCCAGTCTCCCTTTTCAATTCTCGATTTCAGGGTTTCAACCACCGAAATGAACTTTTACTATACCCTTGGGATTCCCAAATCTCTGAATCCTGAAATTCCGAATCTCTAAGGTTCTGCTTTCAAGCAGATCAAAGGTTGTGACTCTCCCTTGATCCAACGATCAACGCAATTTCACGTACCGGGAATTCAATATGCTAACACTTGAATTCTCTGTCCTCTCCACCTTCCGATCTCTGAAGTTCCGAAATACTGAAATGATACTTCTCCTTGCTGTTCTCCACAAACCTCGACAAGAATCCTTTCGGACTTTGTGTACTTGATGTGTCAAGACCCAAACTTGCAACTTGGACTTCCGAAGTCCGAAACTCTGAAATAATCTGACAGCACTAGAAATCTTGATCAATGGTTGACATTAATCTAGGCTATCCAAAGGATGGCTCTGTCCTGATCGTTATCCATATAGTAGCTTCCACATATCCAACTATATCCGCTATTTTGGGATTCCTCCTCAAATAATTTCGGCCGTCCAAACTCTTCCTCAAAGAACTTCTTCTCTGAGTCACCTCAATAATCCTCCTCACTATGACTTGGCCTCTGCATGATGACCAAAACCCCTCTTTTGCTCTTCACACCTTGAAGACACTAATTCTCCTGAGCTTCCTTTCACTAACTCAAATCTCCTATGAGATTTCTACACACACTCCTTGCAGCACTCTTCAAATATGTCTAAGTATTTGAATCCTTTGACTCTGTGCAGCTCCTTGCGAAAACAGTCTTCAACCCTCTCCTTGGTTGACAAGTTCTGAACTTCCAACCAGCCTGGACACACCTTGCACGGCTTCTATGCCTGACTTGCAACACCGGAATTGGATATTCAGTAATCTTTTTCTTTAAAAAATTGAAGCTTTTCTCTGCTTCTTTTGTCCAGTGAAAATATTTATGTCTTTTCTTCATTGTGTCCATCATCGGTGCGCTAATTCCACTGAGATTTCTAATAAATTTCTTGTAGAAACTAGCCAATCCATAAAAACTTCTAACTTCAAATATACTCTTTGGCGATGGCCAATTCTTAATCACCTCCACTTTATCTGGATCCATCTTCAACTTATCTGTAGAAATAACAAACCCCAAATAAATGAGCTTTGTCTTCATGAATGAGGATTTCTTCATATTTATCAGCAGCTTCTCTTGCTGTAGCCTCTTCATCACTATAGCCAAATGCTTCAAGTGATCTGTTTCTGTTCTACTAAAAATCAGTATGTCATCAAGGTACACAATGACGAATTTTCCAATGAAATCCTTTAAGACTTCATTCATCAATCTCATGAAAGTACTAGGCGTGTTCGTTAAGACAAATGACATAACAATCCATTCATGCAGCCCCTCATTCGTCTTGAATGTTGTCTTCCATTCATCACCTTCTCTCATGAAAATTTGATGATATCCGCTTTTCAAATCTATCTTTGAAAAGAATCTTGCCCCACTCAAGAAGTCCATCAAATCGTCCATTCTTGGCAATGGAAATCTATACCTAATGGTAATCTTGTTGATCGCTCTTGAGTCTGTACACATCCTCCAGCCTCCATCTTTCTTTGGACTAGCACCATTGGAACAACACATGGACTCAAGCTTTCCCTAACCAATCCTTTGTCCATTAAGTCCTGGACTTGTCTTTTGACCTCCTCATTCTCCTGCGATGTCAATCTATACGCAGCTTTGTTTGGTAAACTAGTTCCAGGTATAAGATCGATGTGATGACTTATACTCCTGTTAGGTGGCAATGAACGGGGTAGTTCATCCACTACTATATCAGCAAAATCTTGCAGTAGCTGCTAGATTTCTTCTGGTAAATCATCCACTCTTGTGATGGTCAAAAGAATTCTAGGTTTCCTGACCACAATGAATTGTGGATCTTCCTTCTTCTTAACCTCCTTAAGAAGTTCCTTCCCATTCATGAGAAGTACAGTGTTGCTTACTTCTAGTTTCACTTCTTTATCCTTAATCGGCAACAACATGTGAGTTCTCCCATTCTTCTCTAGGGTGTATGTGTTCTTTCTCCCATCATGAATCACATTCCTGTCATATTGCCACGATCTACCCAGCAATAGATGACAAACATCCATGGGAATGACATCACATAGTATTTCATCCTTATATCCTCCTATTTTAAGTTCAACTAAACATTGTTTAGTGACATTTACCTGATGTCCCTTTTGTAGCCATGAAACTCTGTATGGACTTGGATGGTCAATAGTCTCCAGCTCCAACTTTTCTGCCATCTTCATAGAAACGAGATTGTCCATGCTACCACTGTCCATGATAACTTTGCATACCTTGTCTTTGGTCTTGCAAGCAGTCCGAAAAAGACTGTTCCTTTGCACTGGATTCTCCGCCTCCTTTTCTAGTTTTAAGAGAACCTTTCTCATCACCAATGATCTTCCACCTTCAGCATCCTCTGCCTCAACATTCCGCCTTTGTGCTTTGGCAATGTGAGTCTCACCACCTTCTTTCTTCTTATCTGGACATTCATAAGACTTATGTCCATTCTTTCCACATGTGAAACATTTTACTACTCCACCTCTGCCTCTTCCTCTTCCTCTAGCGCAAGGAAAAGTGTTGTTATCAACATACTGTCCTCTCTGTGAGCTTCCACCTCTTTCAGTCCGAGGTTGATGTTTATTCCATTCCTCTTTATGTTTTTGATTCCTATCCTAGGCAACTAGTTTTCCTCTGGCTTGACTTCTGCCTCGGCCTCTTTGACCCTAATTTCATCTCAACTTCTCTTTATCCTTTAGAGCCATCTAATACGCATCTTCTATCATTCATATGGTCATCATGCTCATCTCATATTGAATGTCATATCGAAGACCATTCATGTACCTAGCAACCTTTTCATCATCGCTTTCCCAATGACCTTCTTTGATGTTCAGCCTATAGAATTCTTCAGTGTACTCCTTCACTGAAATCAACTTCTGATTCAAATTCCTCATTCTTCGAAACAAAGTAATTTGATAATCCTTGGATATGAAATTTTCTTTCATCTTCGCAATCATTCTATCCCAACTCTTGATTTTCTACTTGCCTTTGCAGCATCTGTCAGCTTGTAGTTCATCCCACCACAATGTTGCATGCCCTTTAAGTCTTGTGATAGCATGTTTAACCTTTTTTTCTTCCTTGACATCTTCATAGTCAAAATACATGTCTAGAGCTCTAATCTAGTCTAGAATCTCTTCAACATCCAGGTTTCCCTCATATACTGGGATGTCCATTTTTTCCCCTGCACCCATCCTTGCAACAACCCTGAGTAGGTGTTTATTTGCTGCATCCTCTGCTGCAACTTCTTCTCCTTCATGTTCGGCTTCATTTTCAATTTTGAAATCACTGAGATCCCTAGCACCGACTGCGCACCTCTGTGCTATTTCCATAGAATCCATCCTAGCACATAAGTCACACACATCTCTTGCCCCTGGTGGATCAGGTAATTGCCTGCCCCTTCTGGTGGATCAGGTGTTTGTCTGTTTCTTCTTCTCGATGGCATGGCTATAAAATTCCTTTTGTTTTTCCTGCTACAAAAAAAAAGAAATCTTTCTGAGCTTTGATACCACAACTGATGCAGACCCCTCCCCAGACCCGCTGTTAAGCCCTAATATTGGCTCATTACCACTTAATTGGGGCATATTAAATTAGTAATGTTATTTTATTTATGTCATCTTTAGGCCATTAGTTGTAATTTAGATTAGTAATGTTATTTTATTTATGTCGGATTTAGGCCATTAAACCTCCTAGTCTCCTATATATACCAAGGAGACATTTTCATTTTGAATCATCTGGTACTTGAACATTTAAGTGGGGTAAAAGGAGGTTTCCCCCTCAAAGAGGATTATTATCTGAAATTATCTCTTTTTCAAGGCGTTGAGTACTTTTCCTGAGTTTTTTCTATGCTATATTGATGTTTGGTTCTTAACATATGGTATCAGAGCTCAAGGTCTTGGGGTTTCTCTGCTACATCTGAGACACCGTGGAATTTTCGCTATAACTTTTTTTGTATAATGTTTCAGAAGGAAATTCTTCGAGGATATTTATAATATGGATCAAGGTACGTTGGGTTCAAAATTAATCTCCCGAGGCCTTATACTTTCGGAGATACAGCCTGTACAAGATAGGGTTCTGGAATCATCCTGAAATGAGTCATTGTGGAACTTTTGCTATAAAATTTTTTTTGTAACATTTCAGACCCTAACCTCTTAATGGAATTTACATAAATTAGTATTGTATATTTGGTAAAAATTTTATATTCTAGGTCATCTTAAATTTGTAGATACACCCTGTGTAAGATAGGGTATCTGACTAGCCCTATTGACTAGTCTCAAGAAGGTGTTCCAAGTAAAACAATCATAAATTCTTCCCAGAGTATCTAAATTGTGTGGGACTGGTTGCATTGGATCATGGACAGTCTGTAGTATTTTGGGTGCAAGTTTCAGAATTTTATATCAATTATTTTGTGCGGGGCACACTATACAAGTGAGATCTCCTAGAAAGGCCAAAAATCAGCAAGTTGTGGGGAAGTTACCGTAAATTCCACTTGGCACATCCAATTTTGATCAGACCTATGGCATTGCAGAGAAAAAATATCATAGAAATACATAAGAGAAAGTTTCATACCCAGAAGGGCCAAAAATTGGGAGATACAACAGAAGCAATTTTG
>JASDQU010330675.1:0-12885 GCA_032191745.1 Picea mariana | reverse complement strand
CTGACTGCAGATTTCCTCCAAGATCATAAGTTTCACATACACATTTCTTCCTCCTCTCTTCACCATTAGAGCTTGCTTATATAGGTTGGGAAGAGGTTAACCACTCAAGTCATGTTTAGAACCAGTTAGAAACCTCTTCCTTGGTTTGAGAGATCTTTTGAAAAAACCAAGAATTTGAGCTTAACAGCCTCCTAAACTCGAATGATTCTCCCCTTATTTTCCTCACCGGGCTTAACAGTTCACCCAGAATAGGGAGCGCTCTTTGAAGAAGGTCACAGAGTGTTATAACGCTCCCAGAAAGGTCCCTAGAAGCGCCAGCGCTTCAAAGTTGGATAACGCTCCTGCAAAGGGGTGGAAAAGCGTTGTAACGCTTCTCAGCCATGGTGGAGGGGCGCCAGCGCTCCTCAGGTAGTGTTATAGGAGCGTTCCCCTTCTAAAACCTTGATTATGAAGCCTTCCAAAGTGTTAAGAGATGTTTGACTTCAGTAGACCAATTTTCTTCCTTCAAACTGAGTAAATGAGGTGTTTTAAGTGCCTCTGTGATGTCGTCATTAGGGTAACATAATCCAACAGTATTTACGACACCCTTATTACCAACTCGTGACATTTGCAACAAGTTGTATAGGAGTTGCGACACTTGCGACAAGCGAGAGGTATGTGCGACACTTATCCAGTTGCGTGATTTGGATGTGTAACAAGGAAGAAAAGTGACATGCTTGAATTTTTTAAGATATTTATTGCCTTGGTTGAAAGGATAAGTAGGAAGGAAGTGAAGGCTTTGAGAAGAGACAATGGTGGTGATATTTTTCTAAGGAGTTCAGGGGATTTTGCAAATATTATGGTAATACAAGGTAGGAGACTGCTCCACGTACTCTTGAGATAAAATGGTGTCACTAAGTTGTTGAATCGAACCTTGATGGAGAAAGCATGGAGCATGAAAGTGGATGTTGGTTTGAGCAAAAGATTTTGGGTTGCAACTATTTCTACAATGAACTGTATGACCAATAGATCACCTAGTTTAGTGTTGGGTAATAAGACACTAAAAGAGGTTGTGAGTGAAGATGGTCCATTGATTTCACATATTAGGGTTTTTGGGTGTGAGGTTTACATGCATGTAACTAAGGTGAATAGGATAAAGCTTGATAACAAATCAACCAAGTGCATATTTATTTGATATTCAAAAGAAGCCAAGGGATACAAGTTGTAGATTTTGTCTAAGCATTGGCATACCCATAACAGGAATGTGATCTGTAAGGAGGAGAAATCTTGTGAAGATCAATATGAATAATTTGTATTGGTAGAAAAGGAACAACATGTAGAGATTCCAAATTTATAATCTAGAGCTAGAGATCAAGTATAATAATTGTTAGAGGGGTCAGATGCATAAATTCTAAAGGAAGAAGGTGAAAATCGGCTTGAAGAAATCTTCCATTGGGGTTGAATGAAACTGTGCATATTGAACATGATCATCTTAATTAGGGCATATTTTGAGGAGGAGCCTTTATGAGTGAAAAATCCCTGATAGTTATGGCTATGAGCCAACTGATTTTATTTATTTTGTTTTATCTTTCATGGGTGATAAGACAAAAAATGTCAAAGAAGCTCTTATTGGTGATGAGTCCCCTCATTGGAAGCACGCCATGGAGGAAGAAATGAAGGCCTTGGGACATAACTATAATTGGTAGTTTTGGAGTTGTCTAAAGGAAGAAAGGTGATTGGATGCAAAGGGTGTTAATGACGAAGTATAATGAAGATGGTATTATAGAGTAGAATAAGGCTCGTATGGTAGAAAAGGGTTACTCTCAAGTACAGGGTGTTGATTATGAGGATAACTTCTCTCTAGTAGACAAGGTGGCCTCTATTAGGTTGTTTCTAGTATTAGTCATTGCTTATGATTTGTACGTGAAGAAAATGGACACAAAGACAACATTTCTTCACAATGAACTCAAAGAAGAAACCTTCATGAAGCAACTAGATCATTTTTTGGTAGAAAGGAGAGAAGACATGGTATGTGAGATGTGCTTGTGCTTGTGCAATTAGAAAGCTAACACACACTAGCTTTCCCCTATGGTAGAATGATGTTGTTTGAGATGTGTTTGTGCTTATCAAGAAGAAATGCTAACATGCGCTAACATTCCCCCATGGTGGAATGATGTCGTTTGAGATGCGTTTTTTCTTTTGCAATAGGGAAATATAGCACATGCTATCTTTACCCCATGGTGGAATGATGTTCAAGATGCATTTTTGCTTGTGCAAGAGAGAAAGATAGCATGCACTATATTTCCTCCACGGTGGAATGATGTTGTTCAAGATTTGCTTGTGCTGGAAGAGGGAAAGCTGGCATGTGCTAGCTTTGTTCCACGGTCGAATGATGTTGTTTGAGATGCACTTGTTCTTGTGCAAGAGGGAAATCTAGCACCACAAGCACAAACTAATCTCAAACAACATCATGCCACCGTGGAGGAAAGTTCGTACGTGCTATCATTCCCCCATGGTGGATTGATATTGTTTGAGATGTATTTGTGCTTGTGCAAGAGGGTAAACTATCACTCTTTAGCTTTCCCTACGATGGAATGATGTTATTTGACATGCGCTTGTGCTTGTGCAAGACATAAAGCTAGCATGCGTTAGCTTTCCCCCATAGTTGAATGATGTTCGAAATGCACGTGTGCTTTTGCAAGAGGGAAATCTAGCATGCGCTAGCCTTCTTCCACCATGGAATGATGTTGATCGAGATGTGCTTGTGCTTGTGCAAGATGAAAATATAGCACACACTAGCTTCCCCCCCATGTCGAATGATGTTGTTTGATATGCATTTGTGCTTGTGCAAGAGGGAAAACTAGCATGCACTAACTTTTCCATGGGTGAAATCATATCTTTCGAGATGCATTTGTACTTATGCAAAAGGGAAAGCTAACACATGCTAACTTTCACCCATAGTGGAATGATGTTGTTCGAGATGTGCTTTCTCTTTTACAAGAGAACATGCTAGCTTTCACAGTAGAATGATGTTGTTCAAGATGTGCTTGTGTAAGAGAGCATGCGCTAGCTTTCCCCCAAAGTGGAATGTTGTTTTTCATGCTCGAGATGATTTGTGCTTTTGCAAGAGGGAAAGTTAGCCCCCATGGTGGAATGATTTTGTTTGAGATGTGCTTGCACTTATGAAAGACAAAAAGTTAGAACATGCCAGCTTTCCCCCATGATGGAATGATGTTGTTTGATATGTGGTTGTTCTTGTGCAGGAGGGAAAGCTAGCACGCGCTAGCTTTCCCATGGGTGGAATGATGTTTTTCAAGATAGCTTGTACTTGTGTAAGAGGGAAAGCTAGCATGCACTAGATTTCCCCCATAGTTGTATGATGTTTGAGATGTACTTGTGATTGTGCAAGATGGAAATCTAGGACACAATGGAATGATGTTCGAAAAACGCCCGTGCTTGTGCACGATGGAAAACTAGCATGCTATCTTTCCCCCATGATGGAATGATGTTTGAGATGTGTTTGTGCTTGTGCAAGAGGAAAAGATAGCTCATGCTAGATTTCCCCCATAGTGGAATGATGTTGTTTGAGATGTGCTTGTGCTTGTGCAAGAGGGAAAGCTAGCACACACTAGGTTTTCTCCACGGTGGAATGATGTTGTTTGAGTTGCGCTTGTTCTTTTGCAAGAGGAAAATCTAGTACGCGCTAGCTTTCCCCAACAATGGAATAATGTTATTCAAGATGTGCTTGTTATGCAAGAGGGAAATCTAGCAGGCTGGAATGATGTTGTTCGAGATGTGCTTGTGCTTATGCAAAAGGAAAATCTAGCACGTGCTAGCTTTCCCTCAAGGGGGAATGATATTTTTTGAGATGTGTTTTCACTTGTGCAAGAGGAAAAGCTAGCACGTGCTAGCTTCCCCCATGATGGAATGATATTGTTCGAGATGTATTTGTTCTTATGCAAGATGGAAAGCTAGCATGCACTAGCTTTCCCCAATGGTGGAATGATATTGTTCAAGAAACACTTGTGCTTTTTCAAGATGGTAAGTTAGCACATGCTACTTTTCCTCCATGGTGGAATGGTGTTCGAAATGAACTTGTTCTTGTGAAAGAGAGAAAGTTAGCACACACTAGATTTCCCCCACTGTAGAATGATGTTGTTAGAGATGAACTTGTGCCTCTTAGGGAGAGAAATCTAGCATGCACTAGCTTTCCCACATAGTGGAATGATGTTATTTGATATGCGCTTGTGCTTGTGTAAAAGGAAAAGCTAGTATGCACTAGATTTCCACCATAATGGAATAATGTTGTTCGATATGTGCTCGTGCAAGAAGGAAAGCTAGCATGCACTAGATTTCCCCCATAGTGGAATGATTTTTTTTTAGATGCACTTGCGATTTTACAAGAGGGAAAGCTAACACGCGTTAGCTTTCCTTGATAGTGGAATGATGTTATTCAAGATGCGCTTGTGCTTGTGCAAGAAGGAAAAATAGAATGCACTAGCTTTATTCCATGGTGGAATGATGTTCTTCGAGATGCGTTTGTGCTTGTAGAAGAAGGAAAGCTAACACGTGCTAACTTTCCTCCATAGTGGATACATATTGTTCAAGTTACGCTTGTGTTTGTGCAAGAGGGAAATGTAACACAAGCTAGATTTCCTCCATATTGGAATGATGTTTGAGATGCACTTATGCTTGTGCAAGAGAGAAATCTAACACACACTAGCTTTCCTCTATGATAGAATGATGTTGTTCAAGATTCCCTTGTGCTTGTGCAAGAGTGAAAACTAACTCATGTTGGCTTTCCTCCAGGGTGGAATGATGTTGTTCGAGATGTGTTTCTGCTTGTCAAAGAGGGAAAGCTAGCATGTGCTAGCTTTCCTCCATGGTGAAATGATGTTATTTGAGATGCACTTGTGATTGTGCAAGAGGGAAAGTTAGCACGTACTGGTTTTTCTCCATGATGGAATGATGTTGTTCGAGATGTGTTTTTACTTGTCCAAGAGGGACAACTAGCACGTGCTAGCTTTACTCCATGGTGAAATGGTGTTATTCGAGATGCATTTGTGATTGTGCAAGAGGGAATGTTAGCACATTCCAGTTTTCCTCCACGATGGAATGATGTTTTTTGAGATGTGTTTGTGCTTTTGCAAGTGGAAAAATATTGTTCAAGATGAGCTTGTGCTTGTGCAAGAGGGAAAATTAACATGCACTAGATTTCTTCCATGGTGGAATGATGTTGTTCAAGATGATTGTGTTGTTTTGTAAGAGGGAAATCTAGCACGTGCTAGCTTTCCTCCACAGTGAAAAGATGTTGTTTGAAATGTGCATCTATTTGTGCTAGAAGGAAACTAGCATGAAGAAGTATTCCTTTATTGTGCAATGTTGTTGTTTTTGTTCTAGAAAGAAATCTTTCCTTCACAGTGTAATGATGTTGTTGGCAATGTGTTGGAATGAAAACTAGAAGGGTCTAGCTTTCCTTTGGCTTTCCTTATAACATAAGAACAAGAACATTCTCAACAACAATATTGCACTAGAAGGAAAGCTAGCACATGCTATCTTTCCTTCATAGTGTAATGTTATTGTTGGCAATGCACTTATGGTTATGCTATAATGAAATTTAGCATGCATCAACTTTCTTTGACAATGGAATGTTGTTCTTGAAAATACATTTTTGTTTGTGAAAGAAGAAAATCTAGTAGGTGCTAGTATTCCTTCATGATCCAATGTTGTTGGCAATGCGCTTCTACTTGTGCTAGAAGAAAAGCTAGCTTGCACTAGCTTTCCTTCATTGTGTAATGTTTTTGTGAGCAATGTTGTTGTTCTTGTGCTAGAAGAAAATATATTCTCAATTGTGCAATGTTGTTGTTGGAAAAGTGTTAGAAGGAAAGCTAGTAGGCGATATCTTTACTTCATGGTGCAATATTGTTGTTGGAAGTGTGCTTGTGCTTATGCTAGAAGGAAAACTAACATGTGCTAGTTTTCTTTTATGGTGCAATATTGTTGTTGGAAATTTGGTTGTGCTTATTCTAGAAGGAAATATATTAGGTTCTAGCTTTCCTTTAAGATGCAATGTAGTTTTTGGCAATGCACTCATGCTTTCACAAGAAGGAAAGCTAACATGGGCTAGCTCTCAATTGTGTTTTTGTTAGAAGGAAATATGTCATGTGCTAGTTTTCATTCCACAGTGCAATGTTGTTGTTGGAAATGTACTTGTGCTTGTGCTAAAAGGAAAACTAGAGTGCACTAGCTTACCTTCACAGTGGAATATTATTGTTGGAAATGTGTTTGTTCTTGTGCAGCAAGGAAAGCTATCTTTCCTTCACGATGTAGTGTTGTTGGAAATGAACTTGTGTTGGTGCTAGATGAAAAACTAGCATGTGATAGATTTCCTTCATTATGCAATTTTGTTGTTGACAATGATGTTGTTTTTGTGCTAGAAAGAAGGTTTCCTTCACAATGCAATCTTGTTATTGGCAATCTGCTTATGCTTATGCTAGAGGAAAGCTAGCACCTTTCATTCATGATGCAATGTATTTCTTGGCAATGCAATTGTTCTTGTACTAGAAGGAAAGCTAGCATGTGTTATCTTTCCTTTATAGTGCAATGATTTTTGTTGGAAATATGTTTGTTCTTGTGTTAGAAAGAAGGCTAGCATGTGCTATCTTTCCTTATTAGTGGAATGTTGTTTGTGGAAATGTGTTGATTCTTGTGCACATATAATAAGAACTAAATTTACTTCACATTATAGTGTTTTTGTTGGAAATGTGTTTGTATTGATGATAAAAAGAAAGATAGCATGTGTTAGTTTTCCTTCATTGTGCAATTTTGTTGATCTTGTGCTAGAAATAAAGTTTTCCTTCATAGTGTAATGTTGTTGTTGGCAATATGTTAGAAGGAAAGATAGAAGGTGTTATCTTTTCTTCATGGTGCATTATTTTTGTTGGCAATGTGCTTATGCTTATGCTAAAAGGAAAGCTAGCAAGTGATAGGTTTCCTTCATGATGCGAAATATTTCTTGGCAATGCACTAGACTTTCTTGTATTAAAAGGAAAGATAACATGTGATAGCTTTTATTCACAATGAAATATTGTTGTTGGCAATATGCTTGATTTTGTGCTAGAAGGAAAACTAACGTACGTTATCTTTCCTTGACACTGAAATGTTATTGCTGAAAATGTGCATGTGCTTATGCTAGAAGAAAAACTAGAAAATGATAGCTTTCCTTAATGGTGCAGTGTTGTTGTTTTCAATCTATTTCTATTGATTCTAGAAGAAAATATAACATTCACAAATATTCCTTCATTGTGCAATGTTTATGTGGGAAATGTTGTTGTTTCTATGCTAGAAAAAATATTTGTGTTGGTGCTAGAAGGAAAGCTAGCATGTGCTAACTTTCCTTCATTGTGCAATGTTGGTGTCGGAAATGTTTTTTTCCTTGTGCTAGAAAAGAAACTTTTCTTCATGGTGAAATGTTTTAGAAGGAAAACTAGTAAGCACTAGCTTTCCTTCATGGTGCAATATTGTTGTTGGGAACGTGTTGGTGACGGAAGCCACTCCTGGATTGCTTGCAGGAGCAGAGCCTGACACCCATCAGTTTTTGTCATGATTTATGTATGAAAGGGGTGATTTAATGGGAGTAAACTCGGACAATATTTCTTCAATTCCGGAACTAGGCCAGGCATGCATGGGTGAGTCAGGTCTTGGACATACTTTAGATAGTGAGTCGTAGTAATTCTGAGTAGGAGGAAGACTTGTATCGGAGAGATGCAAAGGTCTGTTATCAACATCAGGTTTCTAGCACACTATAGGATAATACATTTAAACGTGAGATCTTCTTGTATTCAAATGCAGAAAGCCAGAGAATACAATAGTGCCATAATAAAACCTTTATAATAACACAACTGCAATAATTCATGTGAATCAGTCAATCATGAACTCTCTCAGCATGAGATGAAAATTAGATGAAATAGGGAGACTGTCTTTCATAAAACAAGAAATCTTACATACAGATGCATAACGAGAGAGCTAGAGCATCTGTTAAAACATTACAATCGGGAGCTTTTCTCTACCATCGATGGATTGAAAAATATCAAAACTAAGTATATATATCCCTGAACATTTTCCCAACAGAGCCCAACTGGACTTTCAGGACAAGGAGTCTCTTCAATCAAATCTGGCCCATACTCCTCTGTCATACGCCACTTTAATTATGCATGGCTCGTGCCAGGGGGTAGATGGCTCCTTAAATGATGAATTAGTGTGTGCAGGCTCCCTTGACAAGTCAAGGACTCAGCGTGGCTTCCATGAAACAAACCGGTACAGAGGACCGTCTCAGGAAGGCTTTCAGCTGGAACACCCATACTTTGCAGTTAATGAGTGATGGGAAATTTCAACCACCCTCTTTCTTCTTCATTCATTCGTAGCAGGCATCAGTATCTAGATTACGTTGAATCGGCATCTGGAGAACACAGTGCCCCCCCTCTGAAACTCAGTTCAGCGCTTTGGGACCCGAGTGGCCTAATGATAAACATTAGCACCCCTCCTCTAGGCTTGTTCCTTTATGATCGGGCGCCAAAACCATGGGCCCGATTCTGGGCGCTATCGACATTTCAGGGTTCGGGGTTTCAAGAAGTGAAGTGGTGAGGAACGCTTGCCCCTCGAACACCCGAATGCCAACGTGACACGGATGTGCACCATGTGTCCTTCAGATGAACGTCCCAAATAGTACATTATTATAAAGGGGGTTGCCCCCATTTGCAGGCTCGCTTGATGTGACCTGGCGCTAAGACCGTGAGCTCGGCTTTGAAGATCTCTTATCGACATTTTAGGGTTCGAGGTTTCGACATGTGAAATGACAAGGGACTTTTACCCCTCGAACTCCCGAATGTCGATGTGACCAAATCTTGCGCCACGCATCAATGGATCAGACAACCTAGACTTAGCTTTAAAATATATGTGCTTTCTCTTACGCTATATATCGAGTAACTTGGCAGCCCCAAAATATCGATGACCGTTGATCTACTTCGTGGATGGATCTCGACTGCCGACAACAAAACCTTGCCCGCTCGCTTGACTCGTAACCAGAGAAGATATCCTTCCACTGTTGTGCTTGGGTGTTTCTCGTTCATCCTGCAGTCCTGGGTACCTTAGGCCCAAGACAAGAAATGTCACTAGCATTAGGCTCCATGGGGGATAGAGTTGTCCCTGTGATGCTCTAAGAACTCATTCTGCAGTCTCAGTGCCTTGCTATTGGGCTATTGAGTCTTTTACTAAGCCGAAAATATACAAAAAGAAAATGAAAAAGGAACTAAAGGATAATATTTACAACAAAGGAGCTGTCTAAGGCTCAAACAAAACATTTCTTTAGAAAATGCCCATTTACTGGGCTGTTGAAAACCTCTTCGCCCTCCAGATCGTGCAACTGGTACGTATTGTTTGAGAAGACCTCAGAGATTCTGAAGGGGCCAATCCAGAGGGCGTCAAGCTTGCTATGTTTTCCCTTATCCTGTCTAGGTGCATCCCACTTAAGTACCAAATCCTTGATCTCAAACTCCTTCTTGAAATTCCTATCAAAAGCTTGTTTGACCCTTTGTTGATGACTATGAGCTGTGTCCCTCTCCTGTTCCTTTATCTATTGTACTTCTACTATTTGATGAATCCTTCTAATTATATGATCCGGCTCTCCTTCATAATCTTGAAAGAACTTCTCTATAGGTAATCCAAGCTGAGTGGGAAAAACCTCCTCTGCTCCGTAAACCAGATAAAAAGGTGAGGTGCCTAGGGATTTCTTCATTGTCACTCGATCAGCCCATAAAGCAAATTTCAGCTTCGACTCCCAGGCTCTTTTGTTGTCCTCCAATATTCTTTTGATGATCCTCATCAGGCCCTTGTTGGAGGATTCTGCTAAACCATTACCCTAGGGATAGTAGGGGGTGGAGTGAATTAGAAAGATTTTGAACTGCTCACAGAACTTAATGAGAGGCTTAGATTTGAAAGAAGCAGAATTATCAGTTACGATCCTGTTGGGACAGCCAAATCTGGCTATGATTTCCTCCAGGAAGTTGACAATTACTTTGTGGGATGTGCTTATGGTAGGGACAGCTTCTATCCACTTGGTGAAATAATTTATTTCAGTTAGGATCCACCTGTGCTAGCCACTTGAGGGAGGATGAATATCCCTGATAAACTATAGTCCCCACTGTTGAAAAGGTGTTGAAGCTATCACAGGCTTCAGTGGTAGTGGCCCAAGCTATTGTTTCCCTGAGAACTTTTGGAATTTGATGCAGGCCCTAATTTCTCTGCTAACATCAACGAATAAATTGGGCCAGTAGTACCCATCCCTGAGGATTTTGTGAGTTGTGGTCTTCCAGAAATGATGCCCCCCACAAAGGCCTCTGTGGAAATTAAACATAACTTTCTGGGCTACTGGTGGGTTCAGACATCTCCGTAGTACTCCTAAAGGGTCTCTCTAGTATACAATTTTCCCAATGAGGCAATATATGATTGCCTTGAGCTTCAAATCTCTTGCCTTGCTTTTACACATTCCATCGAGGGGCTTCAACTCCCACAGAAAGTATAAAATGTCATGATACCAGGCATACTCTGCCAACAAAACTCCATCCTGAGAGCATTGACTAGGCAACTCAACTTGCTGAATTCCTGAGTAGGGATTGATGAAAGTAATGCCCAAGGCTTCGTAATTGGATTCAGCCAATAGCTTGGCTAAACCTTGCCCCTTAACCAACTTGGTGGGATTTATCTCCAAGTCAAATTCTAGGATTCTAGCGATCCATCTGCCTCTTCTCCCATCTATATCGGGTTGTATGAGGATGTCCTTCACAGAAGTCGAAGGAACATATGTGGTTACCTTTGAGTGCAGGACATAGACTCTGAAAGTTTTGAGAGATTTCACTAAGGCATAGGCATGTTTCTCCATGATTTCATACCTGATCTCTACATCTTTTAATGCCCTGCTGAAGAAGGCAATGGCTTGTTCCCACCCTTCCTTATTTTTCTACAACAAGACCGCCGCTACTGTATCAAAAGAAGCAAAAGAGAAAATTAGGAACTCTTTGGAATAGTCAGGACTAATCAGCACAGGTGCCTCAGTCAATGCCCTTTTTATTTGGATAAAATATTCCTTGGGTTCAGCAGTCCATTTTACTTCATTTCCTTTCCTAAGCATGGCTTTGATATGTTTAACTAACTCAACAAAATTTGAGACGAATCTCCTCAAGAAATTGATCTTCCCCAAAAAGGCCTGAACTTCCTTCTTGGATCTCGGAAGTGACAATGTTTGAATTGCCTCTACCCTAATAGGATCAATTCTTACCCCCTTTGTTGATACTATATGTCCTAGTAACTTCCCCTCCTTCATAGCAAACAAATATTTCTTGGGGTTTAGGGATAGGCCAAACCTCCGGCACTTCAGGAAAACTTTCGTGAAGTGGCAGCGGAGCTCCTTGTCTGACCTAGAGAAGACCATGATGTCATCTAGATAGATTACCACAAACAGGTCCTTCTCCCTGATGAAGGCTATGTCCATAGCTCATTGGAAAATTGCTCCCGCATTCATCAATCCAAAAGGAATTTTGGCATACATGAATGTACCCCAAGGAGTGGTGAAGGTAGTTTTTTCTCTGTCCTCAGGCATGACTGATATCTGATTATAACCAGAAAAACCATCAATCATGGATATCCTAGAGGCACTCGTTACCTTATGTAATATGTGTTCCATGTTGGGTAGGGGATAATTGTGTTGGCAATTTCAGTTAATAGAAAGCAAACTAGCATATACTTGTCATTGATGGCAAGTACAGTTGTGGTTGCAGTGATGACAATAGCAATGAATAGCAGCGTAGCAATTATCGGGAGGAGAAGAGTCAGTGACCGTAGGATCTTATTCAAATTTCTCGAAAGAACAATAGCCGTCAGATTTGCAGAAGTTGCAAGGGAGATAAGCCATCGGAGGTTCGGGGATCGGGACTTCATAACGCAAAAATCACTTGACATTGAAAACCCCGAAATCGCGATATGCGATTTCATGATTTAATCGCAGCCATTAAAAACAAGCAGGGATCTGGACCATTTATTCGTGTGGATGCGTGGCAGCCTGGAGGCTCCATCGGAGAATCAGCGATAGAGAGTTTGAAATATCCAAATCACTTAACATTGAAAACCTCGAAAACGCGATATGTGATTTCGCGATTTGATCGCAACCGTTAATCAAGCAGGGATCTGGACCGTTCATTTGTATGGACACCTGGCAGTCAGGAGGCCTCACCGGTAATTTGGGGATCGGGATTTCATAATGCAAAGATCACTCTACAACGAAATCCCCAATTTCGCGATATGCGAAATCCCCGATTTCGCGATATGCGAAATCCCGACGGAATCTGAACCGTCAGATCAACATCGACTCGACCCACGTCAACAGACCACATCAGCTAAGTGACACGTGGCACAACCAGGTAGTGACAAGTGTCAGACAGATTCAACTCTTCAGGCACATATAAGTAATGAATCAGAGTGACACGTGGCAGTGTTTAATACGTGTTGAATCATGTGTGATGACAGCGCAGAGGACAGGTGGCATCAGAGTTTCGGGGATCGGGATTTGATATGTCAAGAACACAATGCATCAAGAACTCCGAAATCGCGAAATGCGATTTCACGAAGTGATCACAGTCGTTGGATAAGAATGAATCTGATCCGTTGATCATAGCCCTGTCCGGAGTTTCGGGGTTCGGGTTTTGGTATTGACAAGAACTTTGAACATCAGACATCGCGAAATCGCGATACGCGATTTCCCGATAAGAGGTATAGGCTGTGGGCCACCCAGGAGTTAAATGCAGGACAGGTGTAAGGAGTACAGAGGAGGTCGGGAATCGGTATATCGCAGCTCCA
>JASDQU010330673.1:0-12885 GCA_032191745.1 Picea mariana | reverse complement strand
CAATTTAGGGTTATAACACCATGGTTAGACTGTATGGATCAAGCCATCCTTATTGCATGGGGCCTTATTATTTTTCTTTTAAGCCCTCATTTATTCTTTTTCTTTTTATTTCTTTTTCTTTTTTTTCTTTTTCTTTCTTTTCTTTTCTTTCTTTTTCTTTTCTTTCTTTTCTTTTCTTTCTTTTATTTTGAAAATAATTTGCAGAATGAAATATTATTTACAACCAAAAATACAACAAGAGTAAAATTTCCAGTCACTAGTTGATCCTATGAAACATAGGGTTATAACAGGATCTAACATTCAATCGGTAAAACTGGTTCCACCCCATGAATGAGTTGGAAAGGTGAAAAAACAGTATTATTTTTTACTAAGGTCCAGTAATCCCATAAGGCTAGATACAGCATCAAATTCCAATTCATTCGAGTTGAGTTAATCGTTCTTCTTAATATCATTTTTAGTGACTTATTTACAGCTTCAACTTGATTGTTGACCTGAGGATATTAGAGAGACAAATATTCCTTCCTAAAACCTAGTTTTGATACTAATTCATTCATCAAGTGGTTCTGAAAGTGACTTCCATGGTCAGTGACAATCTCCTTCAGAACCCCGAATCTAGCTATGACCTCATTAAAAATTAAAATTGTTGTAGTTTCCCCATCATTAGAAAATGTTGGCATACCATTGGCCCACTTGGTGAAGTAGTCGATGGCCACAATAATGTAATTATTCCCCTAGCAAAAGTCTGGTGGAATGTCATAAAATCTAACTCCCACTTGTGAAAGGGGCCAACAATAATAACGGGAAACATGGGAGAAGGATGTGTGTGCATTCTCTTAGTAAATATTTGACATGAGTGACACTTCTTGACTGCCTCAATACAATCTTTTAAGATCATGGGCCAAAACTACCCAACGCAAAAAATCTTTTGGGATATCGCCAACCCAAATAGATGACCACCACATGCTCCACCATGGAAGTCATTCAACACAGCCTTCACTTCCTCAAAAGTCAAACAATGATAAAGAATCGAGTCCATCCCACATCGATACAATGTGTCAGTGATGATGAGGTAATTTTTAGCCATGTGATGAACTCATCATCGCTCATCTCATGACTAGTTTGGAGGGAACTTCAGAGTCTATAGATATATAATAATATCCCCATACCATGGGTTAGACAAAGAGATGAGGAAAATATGTTTATTCAGAAATCTGTCTGTCATTTTGCTTTCCTCATTCTCAACTGGGAACTCCAAAATTAACTTAGCAAAGACCAAATACTTCTTAGAATTCGCGAATGCAAATTCCAAATCAAACACTAGAAGCACAACAATCCACTTGTTGTACTTATTCCTAATACTCTGCCTATTCAAAATGTATTGGAAAGGATTAACAGTCAGGATAACGATTTTCTTACGTAGCAGAATATAGTGTCAAAGTCTCTAGATAGAATGAAATGTTGTCAGTTCCATATTTTCAACGTCCGAGTACTTGAGTTCAAGACCTATAAATGCATGGCTTAAATAATAGATGATGTTTTGTTGGAGCTCATCATCTTCCTAAACAAGAACCATGACAATCGATGATTCAGTTGCTACCAAATACAACAGGAAATATCGATTATAGTTGGGGGGAATCAGTAGGGGATTCAAAACCAAAGATTTATTTGATGCAACAAACCAATGCTATGTGGCTTTGTCCCAATAAAATGGGACCCATTTCTTCAAAATTCACATGAAACCTTTTGTGATGTCGCCATAGTTTGGGACAAATCGTCGAAGGAAATTTTCCTTTCCCTACAGGCTTTGTTGTCGCATCATACATGGGAGAGGCAAGTGAAATATTACCTCAAACTTTAAGGGGTAAACCATGATCCCCTTCATTGAAACGATGAATCCAAGAAGACAACCAGAGGTCACACAAAATATACACTTGTGTGCATTCAATCGGATCTGATAGTAACAATATCGTTCAAAAACCAAGAGGAGGTGTAAGCAATGTTGGGCTCTCTTCTGTGAATGAGTTGTTAGATAATCTAAGTATGCCTCCACTATATGCTTCATGTCATTAAAAGAGAACATCATTACCCACTGGAATGTAGAACCATCCTTTTTAAGAGCAAAGGGTATATTCTTATAAGTGAAGGTTCCCCAGGGACATATAAAGGTTGTCGTATGTTGGTCCTCTGGATGAATCTCAATCTAGTTGTAACCAGAAAAACCATCCATAAATGAAAACATTTCACTACCTGCACACTCATCTAAGATCTGGTCGATGAATGGCATCATCAAGTTATCTTTGGGACAAGCCTTATGTAAGTCCTATAAATCCATGCAGACACGAATTCTACCTTTCTTTTTATCATTCAAAACTGGATTAGAGACCCATTCCATCAAAGACATGGGGTAGATGAAGCCCTCATTAAGAATATTTTCCACTTTTTCTTTGATTTATGCCATCTTCCTAGGGTTTACAGGTCTTAACTTTTGTCGAACCAACTTTGCATTTTCCTAGGTTCAAATTTCATGTTGGACTATCTGAGGATTAATGCCGAGCATTTTCTTGTAAGACCATGCAAACACTTCTCAAAAATCTTTAAAAAGTGTCATGTATTGAACGATCTCGTCTTGTGAACATTCTACTCCAATGAAAATGTTTTTGAGAACATCAATATTCCTAGATATGTTGATCAATATCATCTTTGATATATTATCTATATTTCCCTCAACATAGACACCATTTCCAGCCAAGGGATTGACTTTCCCATCAAGACTTCCAACGATAGTTGGCTTAAACTATCCACTCTCTACATGACTGAGTTCGGGGAGGAAATATGATGTGTGATGCATATCACCCCATGGCCTTTTAGCTCCAACCATTGCCTCAATCATATCTTTATATGATGGAAATATGGTGTCTAAATAGTCTTGGGAGTTTGAATATTTTTGAGCCCAAACAAGCTCAGGAAAAATATCATCCTCCTCCATGATCGTAGGAGTTTGATCTAGGTCTTTCATGGCCTGTTGAATGGCTTGATAAGCTACTTCAGCTGTAGAAAAAGTTTTGGCCATCCCGAAATGGACTCGGCCTTCAACTGAACTAGATGGTGAGGGAAGCATCCATGGGTCATGCATATACGACGTTATTAAAAAAACAACCCTATTGATGGGAGCGGCACAAACATACGAAATCAGTGCGGGAGAATCAAAATATCTCATAAGCGAAGGGTACATTCTATAACTAATGCTCGCATTGGCCTCCTGATATTTTTCGATACAAGGGATGGCGGTCCTGAGGCTAGTTGTCACATCAGAAAGGTTGGACGCCACCTGATCAATGGTCACAATTCTTCCCTCGTGGGGAAAACATATAATCTGAAATAATTTCAAGACAACAGTCATCATGGAATATGTCCAACTTCTTCCTAACAACATATTATTTTCGAGTGGTGCATTGACTACTTCAACCTCTATGCAAATGGACTTTCCTCCTAGTGTAACCAGACAAGAAGGAATCAGACAATGTGGTCGAAATGAATGTCCATCGAAGGAAGTCAAGAGTGTAGGAGAGGGGGTAATTTTAGGAGAACTAATATCTTTTCAACATGACAAAGACACTATGCACATTGAATAACCCTCATCAATGATTTTTCTCTTAACAAAAATATTTTTGCAAACAACACCAATCTGAAAAGCTACATGATATGGAAGACGAGGCCACACATCAGTAGCATCAACTTCATTATGAGCTGACTGGAAGAATGATCATCTCCTATAGCAAACAACAACGCATTGCACTCTGAGGGGAAACTTTGGAGCACCTCCAAAGCGTACATTGCACAAGGGGTCTGATCCAAATCCTCAACAATTGAATAATTGGGGGTGGCTCTTTCATTGTGGTTATGCATCATCTATTTATAATACCCCTTAGGTATGTGCATCACTATCTCTTTGTCAGGCTTCTCTATGTGGAGAGGGGCCTGATATTCTAAAGTTTTCTTACCATTCTCATTCGACTCTAGATTATCATAATTCCGAGATCTTGTCGAAAAATCTATATCCGTTAGATTTGAATGGCTATGCATTTTTACTACTCCTTGATATCCATCAAATGGAGGCACACTTGAAGTGCCCCCTTGCAGATTGAATTTGGAAGAACCAACCTACAAATTATGCCCTTGTGGAAAGGGATTATTTAACACAACAGGATTCTCTTGTTGTTTCAACTTTATAAGATGTTGGGATTCTTCCATTCATGGAAACTGATGTGTAAGGTGATCCTCCTCATAGAGCTTGCAAGGAAATTTCACTTTCCTTTTTTCATCCTTGGCCCCCTCAGCATTCTTATCAAACTTTTTTTAATTACCCCCACTGCCCTTCATACCCTTTCCTTTTTTATTCTCTCTAGGTTATTGAGGACCATTTGAAGTCTTCGTTTAGAGAGAATGTAAGTCTAAATATTGGGTGGCAGGGGTGGTCGAGCCAGAGGCTGGACCAGCTGTAGGTTGTTGAATAACAAGTTTTTTCATCTGGCTAGTAGCCATGTCTCCAGCTTTCTTTTGAGAAAAACCCATTATACCTTTGAAATGTGGGTTAGACTTTGGCTTTTCCAAGTCGAGATTATATTTCAGCGAATTATTCATAATCTCATAGATCATGCACGATTGAGAGTATATCAACTCTAATTGTTGTGCATGAAATATTGCATGTTCTAATGAAAACATCCCTGAAATTGCAACATCTTTTGAAATATATGGGAGTAGATATTTTAGGAACCATTCAAGGAGGAACAGAGGTAAAACCATAACCTTAATCAATATTTTCCTTCTCCTCCATTCCCGAATGTGATCAGAAATGTGGGTGGCGTTATCTTTCTCAAAATTGGCCAACAATTTTTCCCTGTCATCATATTGGACAGGGAGTTGGAAATGGTTTAGGAAAACAATGGCTAAATCAACATAATTTGAGTACTTTCCCCTTTCAATTTCAATATACCACTTGGAAGAGACTCTAGTAAGAGTATACTGGAACAACCAAAATTGAATTGAATCGTCATTAAGCGAATTGGACGAACACCACAAGCAGAACATTGTCACATGGTCCTGTGGATCCTCACCCCTTTTCCCTTCAAACTTGGGTATGTCCGAAGGTAGTTTGGTTTGGACTCTAGGCCATATATTATCATGATGAATGGAATAATTCATCAACTTGGACAAGTCTGGAAAATGCGTTGTTTCCAAAAAAGGTAGTTGAGGTTGCATCATTGACTGATTGACATCCTGAAAAGAAGGTCTTGGGTTGTAACTGACACCAGGTTTCCAGAAAGAGTTTGCAGTTGAACAAGAAATTGGGATAAAACCTTGTGGACCCTAGTTTAATGGAGGAAATCCTCCAGCCATATGATTCCTGAGAGGAAAACTGAGGTTTCCCCTAGCAAACCCCCCATGGAAAGGAAAAATATTGGCATAGGGGTAGACTAATCGGGAAAGGGGTTTCCCCCTTGAGACATCCCTTTAGAGGGATTCCACTGGCCTTAGAGAGGGTTTCTCCCCAAAAATTCCCCTAGAAAATACAAAGGTCCTTTCTAGGGAATAGATTAACTTGGGAAGAGGTTTCCCCCTGCCTACACTGTAGATGCAGTGAAAGGGTTACTCATGAAACCATCATAAAGTGTGAATGGGTTCAAACAAGTCATCAATCATTCGCAAGGGATACTTATTCTTAATGTTCATGTTATTGATTTTTCTATATTCTATGCACAACTTGAGTGTGCCATCCTTCTTCTTCACAAACAAAGTTGGTGCTCCCCAAAGAGACACACTAGGTTGAATGTAACCTTTCTCCAACATCTCCTTTAGCTATATTTTGAGCTCAACTAGCTTTGGTGTACTCATTATATAGGATGCTCTATAAATTGGCACTGCTCCTGGTACAAGTTCTATTGAAAATTTAACATCTCTTCTTGGAGGTAGACCCGGTACCTCTTCTGGAAACACATATTTATACTCTCTTAATATGGGATGGTCAACTAGTCTTGGTTTTTTGTTCTCAACAGATTTCAACGCTTTTATTGCATAGAAAGGACATCCTATTCTGCAATAATTCTTCACTTGAAGGGATGATATTTGTCTCACTAAGACAGGCTTTTGAATTACTTGTAGGGTTATTTTTCCCCCTTATTCATCTTCACACTGCAAAGTTTTATTGTAACATTCCAACTTGGTTTTATGGGAAACCAACCAATCCATGCCAATCATCAGGTCATAAGATCCTAAAGGGAGCATGTTTAGGGTTGCTTGGGTGGGTAATCCATTCATAATGAATTGGAATGCTAGTATGACCTCTGTTACCTTTCTTTTTGTTCCAGTGGCTAGTTGTACTAGCCATGATTTAGCATGTTTTACTTGATGCAATTTGCATTTCTCAATAGTTTGAGGGGAAACATCTTAGATTAGAACTAGGGTCAATTAAAATGGAAACTAGATGGTTGGAAATCATACCTTCCATATCCACCACTTAAGTTTGGTGGTCATCTTATCTATTATCCAAGGTTACATAAATTTGTGGCATGCTCCTAGCCACATCATTGACTGTGGTAGCCTTATGGATGTTGTAGACTCTCTGATTTCCCTATTGCCTATGTGGGAAATCTCTTAGAAAATGTTCTTCTCCACAACCCCAATATTTCAAGGGCTCTCTCTTTGTATTACCATTCTTACTTGGGGCGGATCCAAAGGGTTTATTACCACTCTGAGATGGGAAATTCTATTGATACACACTTTTAGTAGGAAGGCTCATTTTAGAACTTTTCCCATGATTCTTAAATGTTGAGTATTTAAACCCCTTCTTCTTGAATCCCAATTTCCTTTTCTTCTTCCAATCCTGATGAGGATATGGCTTATTTTTTAATTTCTCATAGAAGTACCTTGCCTTCTAAATAGTGTCTTCTAAAGTCTTTGGTTCATCAAAATCAATTATGTCCAGAAGGATTGAGGAAGTACACTAATACATCATTGCATTTTTACCTTTTCATCCTTTATGTAGGGCACATACCTCATCAGCGCAAGAAATTTGTTGATATATTCATCTATTATGAGTTTTTCTAGCTTGATTTCATAGAAATCCTTGGTCTTCCCATCATAGTATTTTTCAGACAAACACTTATTCTTAAAGTATTTCTCAAATCGTTTCCATGACAAGTCATTCTCATAGATTCCTTTCACATTCCTAAGTTCCTCCCACCAAATGGAGGCCTTTCCATTCAAGTTGAAAATGGTTATTTGGGCCTTTAAGTTTTCAGAGTAGTCGTGGCCTCTGAAGTACTTCTTCAAGCCAAGTAGCCAAAATTCTTCTTCTTCTCCATTTTTAATTTCCCCATTGAAAGTGGGTGGTTTGGATTTCTTAAACTCTTTAGGGTCATGGCTCTGGGAATGTTTCCTCTTCTTTCTTCTCCTCTGGGAATGTGAAATAGTCTCAATACTAGAAAATTCCTTGGAGTTGTTAGTTTCCTCACTAGAGTATTCTTCCATTGAATGTCTCGTGTCTCGATGGTGGACCTTCTTTGAGGTGCTCCTCCTTGTGTGGCCACTTTCAGGACCATTCTTTTGTATCTCAGATGGAATTTGGGTTTTCTTAGTATGATGTTTGTCCACATTAATGATTGTTGGTCCATGTTGCAACTGCCTTTGTATATCTGATAGGATTTGCAGTAGGACTGCATTAATTTCATTTTGTTTTTCATGTTCTTTTATCAGCCTTTCATTATCAGCCTTACAACTCTGTGATTCTTCCATGAGGATTCTTACCGTCTCATCCAAATTCGAAGGGGTTTCCACCACACTTCTCTCATCGAATTCTTCTTCTCTATTATGGTATATTTCCCCCAACTCATGGTGTGTCACCATTCTTTACGATGTAGTTTTCCTTATTTCCATTGACGGTTTGAGTGCTGATAAAACATGTTTTGTTAGTTAATTATCTACTAGTTTATGAACAACACATACAATTTTAAGGTGAATTCAGCTTCATTATTTGGAACACCAGAAACAAATAGTTCATATTTTTAAAACATATAACAACAGCAGAATTTTTTTCTCATCTCTTAAGTAGTGGTTTAAATAAGATTCTTATGAATGGCGTAAGATAGGGTGTTACCCCTTAAAAGTTCTCTAATAAAATTTTATGCGACTCAGTCATGAGCCCAAGAAGGCCAAGTGTTGTTGCCCGCTCTGATACCACTCTGTCACAAACCCGACCCCTAAGTACCTTTTTAATGGATGGGGTATAAATTTTTCACTTACCTCCGACAAGTATGGTATCGAGGACTAATCCCTTTCTCTCGATGAACAATCTTGATACTTTCTAGACCTCCCAAACTACAGTTGGGATCCGTTCGACACATAAGGTTCACCAATCCTATTGGACTCCTCTCAACTCATCAAACCATGGAATATTAGCATGCACCCTCACAATGATGATCTTAGTCAACATCAATCCACCATGTCACCATAGGGAACTTAGGCTTGATCCACTATAGGATGGCATTTGTCCCTCTCCTATAGTCCAAATAAAATACTTAATTAATATCTCTTAGAATACCATTCTTTGGTAATTAATTACTTAAACCTCATTAAGGATAATTATTCTCCACAAATAATTATCCAATAATTAATTTTTGCATAGCCTAATACCCATAGCCCAGTAATTACTCAGGTTTTACTTTCTCTTTCCCCCCTTAGAAGTAATTTAGCACTAACTTAATAAATTACTCATATGATCATTATGAGTAATTATATTATAACAAAATGAGGTTAATTTCTCCATAATATACTTAAGTTGATTTAACCACAATTAAGGTATATAATTCAATTCCTCCCTGGCACACAACTTCATGCTGCATTTTCACGTAATTTAACATATATATATATATATATTCAACCACAAATTATCCTTTTATTAATTATATTATAATATCATTAATTTATATCAAAGGAGCACATAGGATTATCAATACCCATTAATAGCTAAGCCTCCAGACATTGGCAAAGATTCCTCATCAGGATTTTATGAACCCAGATCTTCTGAATGTCAGAGTTCCAGAGAGGGTCCCACTCATATTGTGCCTTTATGAAACTATAAGAAATTTATATTACCATGCAATATAATAAATTATGTTTAATGTTTATTATAAAATTTATGCAATCATTGGAGTACGGGGGGTGGGTTCAGGCCTTCAACCCTTTTTCATGTTCCTTTTATCATCCCCAAACATCTAGAGTCTCGAAGCCCCGAACTCCCAGAGCTTCGTTGTCTTGAACTCCCGAAGGGTCCATGCTTACATGTGAATTCACATTAAATGTTAAATCAAAAAGGGTGAAGAGGGTTTGTACTTTATTACATGCCAATATCACAATAACTCATTTAAAATATATAATACTATATTGCATCTTTTGGAGATTGAGCCCAAGTTTACAAGGTCTGCAATATTTTATTAATATTTAAAAATGAGAGAGAGAGAGAGAGAGAGAGAGAGAACTACAGGTCAATCTCCTTCATCTCTCCAACACATTCTTTATGCTCAAATATCCCAGAGCCCTGGAGTCCTGAAGCTCTAAAGTGGCCCCAATTACGCATGTTTCCATATTATTTAATATATAAAAAGAGCTAGATTCATTCACCTGTAAACATTTTAATAAACATTAATATAATATAATTTATTATTTATACTCCTCGAAAATTATGCCCAAGTTTTAAATTCTCCAATACTTTATTAATATTGACATGAGAGAGAGAGATCTTCGGGTCAATCTCCTTCATCTCTCCCACACATCCTTTATACTCAGTTCTCCCAGAGCCTTGGAGTCCCGAAGCTCCGAAGTGACTCCACTTGCACATATTACCACACCATTTAATATTCAAAGGAGATGGCTTCATTCACGTGTAATCAATTTAATAAATCTTAGTATAATATAATATATTTATTATATCTTTTGAAATTCTCACCCAGGTTTAAACAATCTCTAATATTACATTTAATATTGAACATCCTTCCATGCAATTCTTTGTTTTCATATAACTTGGAGTTCCAGAGGGGGCCCACTTGTATTACCTTAGGTTTTAAATACACTGAATTATTTTGGGGTTATAATTTAATAAATTGCAATAAAAGGGTTATTATATTCAATTGTGTTAAATTGATCACAATTAACTATAATACTTTATAATTATTTGTGCTTCTTATCTATGTAACATTGTACATGGAAGGATAGGGTTCAGACCTTTGAAAACTTGGGCTTGTGAGTTCCGTCACTCCAAACATCCCAAAGCCTTGGAGCTTCGAACTCTCGAAGTTTCGAAGACCATGATATGGTTAAATCATTTGGTCAATGTTTATTCCCTGGTGTGTTTGACATAAAAAATAATAATAATAATATATTATCTTTGGTCTTAGGTATTTTACTTCACAGTCATCATAATAGAGGTTTGATTTGATGATGAAGATGACGGAGAAACTAATGGAGAGGATGTCTTTAGATAATAATCCTAACACCAAAGAATGGGTTGATGTTTCACCCAGAAACCAAAGGAGACCAATAGTTACACAAATCAGACGAAGAGATCAGAGGAACTAGGGTGATCAGCAAATAACAACTCATTTTCAAAATAATTATTTAAATGAAAATTTTGAAGACAATATGAATTGTTGTGATGGTGCTGAAACAAAGGTGTTTTTAACTAAAGAAGAACATGATCAATTAATGGATTAAAATGAAATATTCATGCAGGAGAATGATGAAAGGTTGTCAGTGGAAAAGGAAGATTACCAGACATGGCTACAGAATGCCATCATGCAATTCCAAAAACAATATAATCTTTGAAACAAAAAGGTGCCTATAAATCCTCCAAAGGGAAATCCTATCAAAGATGCTCAAAATAATAAAACTTCCTCAAGTCAGCCTAAAAAGGACTTTGTTGCAAAATATGTTGTGGATAAAGGAAAAGAAGAAGGAAGAACCTCCAAAAAAAGTACCTAAAACAAGAAAGGAGACAGTCATCAAAGAGGTAGAAAAAACCTCTTCTTCCTTTAACTTTGAAAGTGAGATGGACAAAATTAAAAATCTTTGTTCCATTCAATGAGTTGATAAAGAATAATGAATATAGAAATCATATCATTAAGATGCTCAAGATGGAAGAAACTTTTGATACTTTGAATATACAAGATGATCATCCTGCCATCTTGTTTGGCCCACGTGTAGAGGAGAGTACTGATATTGATGAGGTCCCTCCTTTCTATGTCAATCTGAAGATTCATGATATGACTCTACACAATGTTATGTTGGATTCAGGAGCATCCCATAATCTGATGACCAAAGTGGTCATGGACCAATCGGGCCTAGAAATTACAAGGCCTTACAAAGATATTTTCTCCTTTGATTTAAGGTGAAGTGCTTGGGCCTAATCAAAGATCTGGTGGTATCTTTGTCTCAAATTCTAGCAAAACATATGGTCATGGATGTAGTGGTTGTTGATATCCCTCCTAAATTTGGCATGTTGTTATCTAGGTCGTGGGATGAAAAGTTGAAATGGGCTTTGCAAATGGATATGGCATACACCACTATCCCTATTTTTTATCAAGATAAGAGGTTGTACAGGGAAGTATTTATCAAATACATGGTCAGTAAAAAAGCCCAACTAAACAACCATCCCATTTATTTTGTTGAAACTAAGATTGATTCTTCTATTTTCTTTAATTATTTGATTTTTCAAGAGGAGGTGCCAAAGACTGATATGACTATCGAAAACAAAGCTAATCAGTAAATAGAGAAATTTTCAGATCAGCAAAACAAAGAAGAAAAAGAAATGTGGAATATGAGATTTGATGGAGCTGTCATCAGAGAAGGAGCAGGGGTTGGCGTGTGGATTAACCCCCCTAAATCAGGTACCAAATTTTGTTCTTATAAGATTTCTTTTGATTGCACAAATAACATGGTTGAATATGAGGCATCAGTGTTGGGATTGAAGACTTTGAAAGAAATGGGTGCTAGGAGGATAGTTGTACATGGATATTCTAAGATAATTATAAATTAGATAAAGAGTATATATCAAGAAAAGCATCCCAGATTAAGAGCCTATAGGAATATAGTGCTTTATATGCTTGAAGAATTTCCATAGTATAATCTTTCAGTCATTCCAAGGGGGCAAAATCATATTGTTGATGCCCTGGCTACTTCAGCCTCAGTTTTCAAAATTCCAATTTTTCCTAACAAAAGATATGAGATTAAGTTCAAGCACAGACCAACAGTGCCTAATAACAATAAATACTGGCAAGTTTTCGAAGATGAAAAACAAATAGAAAGTTTCCTTAAGATGGATGGTGAATTTGCAAATTTGAATATTGATGAGGAATTTTGTGTTGAAGAAGAAGATGTAGTTGTGTTCGCAAATGATGGCTACTTCAAGAATCAGATTGTTGGTAAGGATACAATGCAGCTAAAAAATAACAACATTCCTGTTAGGACCATATATTGTACCCTTTTTGCCCATATTTTTGCCATGGTTATACCCTCCATCATCTATATTTAGACTTATATTATCATTCCACTTGATCATTCCAAGGTACATAACGTCCTTTATCATTACTACACGTTTAATTTGTTTTGCATGATATTTTACATTACTTTTGGTCTTAACCATTGATTAAGAAATGCATAAGTGTCTATATCTGTAGAACAGTATTCAAGACCGATGCTGAAACACAGAACTGTCCAAGTTGATGCTGAAACACGGAAGCTGCTACACAGTCCGAGGATGCATATGCCGAAACACGAGGCAGCTACATGGTTCGAGAAGGCAGATGCTGAAACACGGAGCTGTCACTCCGTTCAGAT
>JASDQU010330671.1:0-12885 GCA_032191745.1 Picea mariana | reverse complement strand
CAAAGTGAATACAAAATAAATTATTTCAATAATAATTTTAATGGAGAAATTAGAAGTGGACCCAACCCTAAAATAAGGAAAGTGGGGCCAAGTGACCTAGAAGATGTTTTTAAGGAATCTATTTGGAGAGTATAAATAAGTGTCAAGGATCAATCATTTGAATCACACTTGAGAATATTGAATATCTATAGGTTTCAGAGGTTTACAAATGATTTCTAAGCTGAAATTCTGAGGAAAGTGAAGAAAAGAAGGCCGAAATGCAAAGAAGGATAAATTCTTTTGATGGTGCTTTATAAGGTATGTTATTTTTATACCATCTCACCATTTTCACTATAACGTTTTTTCTATAATGATTCATATCCTGAAATTCATCTTGTGGGTCGTTGCATTTTGGGAGTTACACTCTGTGGAAAATAGGGTTTGTGGCCAGTCTAGAAACTAGTCAAAATCATGTGTTTCGGGTAAAAACGTCATAACTTCTTCATAACAGATAAAAATTTAGTGATACCAAATGTGTTGGTTAGGGTACTGTCTTTAGTATGTTATTTTACAGTTTCAGATCATTTCATCAAATATTTTGTGTGGGGCATGCTCTACAAGGTCACTCTCTAGAATAAACAATAATTCAACAAGGTTTGTCATTTTTTCTATAACTCCTTTTCTGAGAGGTTCCAAGTAGTTCCACTTGTAGGAATTGCATAAAACATGCTAAAAAACATTTTGTATCAGTTTCATAGCTTTATACATTACAGGTTCAAACTTATGTTTAATTCAAATTAGGGTTGTTGACTAATCCAAAACTAGGCATGTGAGACTAAAGAAAAGTTTGATGAAAATGCTAGTCTCTTGCTGTTAAAGTTAAGGAAGGTTTGCAAGAATGTGATCAGATACACCAGGTATATTACAAAGCTACAAATCAGATTTTGATGATGAAATTGATGAGGGATTTTGGTTGAGGTACATGTTGAGTACATGGTTGAGACAATAGTTGATGAGTTGGCACATACATGAGGTGTATAGTTGATGATGTCGGTACATATTGATGAGTCATATTGATGTCGACGCCATACCTCAACCCGCAGGTCAAAAGGTCCACGTCAACACAGGATCTTTCCTCCTTTCACGGCCCGAAGAACTACAACCGGTTCTTCTATTTCCCTGCCTGGAAATCTGCACCCACAACAATCCTCGTGGGATCCCCTCTTTGCACTTAGGAGATCAGACTTTGTGACTTCGCGAGGTCAGTGGTCGAGCGTTGGTCTCTCGAATCTCCGAAACCTAACAACTAGTCAACGCTGACCCTTTCCCTTTCCTATGGGGATTTTCCCTATCATGATTTTTCTACTCGCGATGTCGAACAACTTGTTTTACCGACTCCCGACTCCCAATATGCCAAAACTCTGATGCATGCACGAGTTTGACTTTTCATCTCCCCGTCACCTCTGTTGGGATTTCAGACTTCGCGGTATCGCGAATTCTGATGCAAATGTTTCAGGACTTTTCCCCACGAAACTCCAAAATAGTGTTCCACCTGTCCACTGACTGACTTCTCCGTGGCCTGCACAACTCCACTGAGTTATCGGGATATCACGATTCGTGATATCGTGATTCCTGTTGCAATGTTCATGGGACTTCCACCCACGAAACCCCGATATGAAACTGCACGTGCAAATCCAACGGTCCTTGTGACTCGTGTTATTACCCCATAAAATATGGGAATCAACTTATGACTTGGATATTATTGATATTATATGTATCTGGTGTTCTTATTGGAAATCCATTTTTCATTTTTGAAAGAAAAGAAAAAGAAAGAAAAGAAAAGAAAAAGAAAATGAAAAAGAGAAAAGAAAAGAAAAAGAAAAGAGGGCAAAAAAGATTTGAAATAAAAGCCCCATGCAATAACAGTGACTTGGTCATACCTTTCAAGCATGACCAAGTTCTTTTAAATTTCCAATGTTGATAGAATTAGTGAATACATCTGACCAGACTGTCTAAACCTGGTCAGATAGCCCCTAGGTTAGAATTAGTGAATACATCTGACCAGACTGTCTAACCCTGGTCAGATAGCCCCTAGTTTAGAACTACTGAATACATCTGATCAGACCATCTAATCCGGATCAGATATCCCTTAGGAAAAATAATACCTTAACCCAACAATTTAATCTGGGTTTTTTCTTCTTGTGAAGTAGGTTAGAGTGTAGCCTAATTGCTTGGCCTGCCTTGCCCAACTAAAACCCTCCCGAAGAAAGTGCTAACTCAAGTCTTTCCTTGCCTTAGGATAGTTGGAACAAAGCCCCCTTGGTGGTGTGTATGAGAAAATCGAATAAAAACCCATGAAGAAGCACTAATCCTAAGTTTTCCTACACATGCCTTTTTCTGCCCCTGCCATATGTTTCGGTCACCTTCCAGTGGTCCAGATCTCATCACTCAGATCAACGGTTCACGGAGCATTCCGGACCACCCTTAGTGTTCTACTTTTAACCCAAGGGGGGGGTCCAAAATCGATGGTAATACTTATGCAGATCTGGACGGTTCTGAACGAGGCGCATAAATCTATAGCTCACGTTGGATTACGGATCCCCCCACCCGTTCTGCCTTTAACAGAGGGGGGGCGGGGGTCCGAAATTGGTTATAACGCAGGCGCAGACCTAAACGGTTCTAAACGGAGCGCTCTAATCGACGATCCACATTGGATTCCGGACCCCCTCCTCCGTTCTTCCTTTAATGGAGGGTGGGGTCCGGAATTGATATTAAGGAGCACGCAGATCTGGACGGCCAATAGACAAGCGTGCCGATCAATGGTTCTTAACACATTCTGGACCCCCCTGGGTGTTCTGTCTTTAACCAAGGGGGGGGGTCCGGAATGAATATTCCTTTTGGCGGGCCCCTTGCTACATATGGCACGTTTCTATTGGTCTAGAGGTCACATCCCCCACCTACTAACTGATAGCTCGTCACCCCTGAACGTCACCCTCCACTGAGCCCACTTGTCCCACTCACATCCGGGTCTGATTCCCATCCCATAACTGCTGTCAGGCCTTCACCTTTCCATTCATGGCCAGCCCCCTTTGGCGACTTTACCCCCAATCACAAACCTCCACGTCAGTCATCCGTATACTTTAGTTACCGTCACCTGCCAGATCACCCCAAGTGGCCTGTTGTCCATTAATAACTGGATAATATGCCTGTTGTCATGCTGACTGTTTTCCCGCATCCGACCGACCCAGTTTTGAATAAATATACCGTTGCAAAAATTTTCACTCGTTATTCATCCCTCGCGCCAGAACCATCCATCGCACGAGAGAACATATCTATTGTCTTCCCATTGCTTCCCTTTCATTTTCCTCCACCCCCAGTAGACCCCACTAACATTGTTTGTCGCAGCTACAGTCGCTGAGATGGTTTCTAAAACGAAGCCAGCTGAAGAGGAAGAGAATCCGTTCGTTCCTCCTCTAGTTGACTTGGATAAAATTCCCCTGGTCGACAAGGACCATTTGATAGCCAATACCATATGCAGTTTCGAATTCCATGATCTCCAATCGTGGCTCCGGGAGGTTTTCTTGGACCAGAGCGACGAAATTGGACTCTGGGAGTCCAATTTACCTCTATACCTCTTCCTTCAAATCCATAATTTCCCCAAATTCTCTCTCCAATGCCAGGCCCACAATGTCCCTGACTAGAAATCCATCCTTTCTTCTTCCGGAGACACTCTTTTCTTCATTACACCTGAGGTCATCGACCAGATGTTACAAATCACCCGAGCAGAATCTGCATCCCCCTTTAGCCTAGAAATCCTCACTGAGCTTAACCAGAAGATGACTTTCCCACAACGAGCTCATATTTTTGAGCTCTTTCTTCCCACTTCAGCTCCACTCCCGTCCACCAACACCCCGTACCCCTCGTCTATGTTTTCCACCAAAGGGAATCAGATTATTTCTTCTCTGTGTGCCCTTCTTGGATACTATTCCGATCAGTGGGTGGATGAGCCCATCCTGGGTTTTCTGTCCATCCTCTCAAATGACGAGCAGCCAACCACACAGTTCGACTACAACACCTTCCTGGAAAATAATATCCATGAGCAGTTTGTCAATTTCGCCACCGAAGGCATGTTTAGATATTCATCCATTCTGGCTTACATGTTCCTCTATTTCCAAGATGACAGGTTCAATTTCTCCCTGCAAAAGATGGACGCGGACAGGAAGCCCCAGCCAGTCACTGCGTGGAATTCTCTCCTGAAGTACAATTCGGCCGAGTACGACTTCACAGCATTCATTGACCGGTTTTAACACCCGGTGGTAAGTATGTTGCGTGGCATGCCTCAGCCACGCATTAACGATGAAGTCCAGAGGATCCTGCATCTCTCGGACAACATTCAGACTGGGGACTGGTATTTATGCCAGAATCACACAGAAATCAGAGTCTTTGGGTGCAAATTGGTGCCCTATAAACTCCCTCGATATGTACCGGTAAGGATTTTTGCTTTAGAATATATAAGGCAAATTATGAATTCTGATGATATTCATTTTGTTTCCCTTAAGAAAAAGCAACAGTTAAGAATCAAAGGACAAATTGGTCCTTTTATCTGCAATAACCGAGGCGCAGGGGAGGAAGCAGATCGAATTTTGAAGGAGATGAAATTCTCTACGAGTTTCATATGGCATTATGATCCCCACGGTATCATTTCGTACATGAGGGTAAAAAACAAAAATGCCCCGTATGTGCACGACCCCAAGACAGAGATCGAGAAATTCGTGAATCAGACAGTTTGGCTGCCCGACACTTTGCTAGACTTGGAACAGCAGAAGCCCTCGACAATTTTGCTTCCCGCTACCACACCTCAGATCCTCAAGGAGAAGAGACCCCGACAGGAGTAATCTCCCCCTGTAACAGAGGTGTCATCGGAGGAATTCTAAATTCACTCCAAAAAGCCGAAGACAATCTCAACGCCCGGCACTACAGCAGAAGCTAGCACAGTGACTACCACAGCGGCCACCACTAGGGCCAAGCAATTTAGTTTTCCTTTCGGCTCCAGTCAGCATAAAGAGGGAACGAAAGAAATAGAACCCAAATATTCTCCCTTGGATACTCCACCAAGCAAGACGGGGCCCAAGTTGGACATTTTTGAAAAATATGACATGATCAAAAAGAAGAATCAGACGCTCATCAGCAGCACTTATGCACAGTTCTAGAAGCAATCATCCACGGCCCAGCATAGACTACTTTCATCATTTGATACGGAGAAGGGTAGGATGCATATGGCATTCCTACAAGCACAAGTGCCTGATCCAAAGGTGATATCTGATTACAAGAGGGCCACATTCGAGTTTCAAGCAAAAGATGTGCATCCGGCAGATCAAATGGATCTGCACAAGCAGACGGGAGAGATGATTTTTCACACTCTGGCCCACGCTTCGACTTCTGCATCAAAGTTTCGGGTTTCTTTGAGCAATGCCCAGACATAATTGAAGCTGTAAAAATTATCTTCCTTCGTGAAAGATAACAGGATAAATTCACTGGAGGAGCTGGTCCTCAAGATAGGGTACGATCCTGCAAACGTCAAGGCTGCGGAGGAAATGATTAAAAATTAAAATGTTGATATTGCCTCATTGAGAAAATAGCTAAATCTCCCTCCAACGGAGGACCCATAGGCCAAAGAATTAACTGAAAAAGAAGGTGAAAAAGATGAGATGCTGAAATTACTCCTGGAGCAGAATGCACAGTTAAAGGAGATGGAGGCAGAGATGGAGAGACTGCTCAAGAAGAAAGAGCAGGCAAAGCCCATGGAAAGCATTCCATTAAGTGCTATCCCAATTGCAGGGTTGAGCACAACAATAGTGACAGTCATTCCATCTGCAACAACACTACCCCTACCGGAAGGAGAAACAGACCTGGCCAAGTCTATGGAGAGAATGAACCTGCAAGAATCTGAAATCAACAGGCTTAAGAAAGAATTGGAGAATCTCCAAGAGCTGAAGACTTCTTTTCAGATGAGTCTGTCAAAGGAGAAGCAGGTGAATGAGCAGATCAGGAAGGAGTTGCAGCAACTCCAGAAACAGACAATGGCAGGAAAGACCTTGGCTGAGGTTAAAGAACTTGTGTGGACAGATATTTCTAGGTCCATTAATGAAATCTGGCCCATGGTTCAAATCATGTTTGAACAGAACGAGTTGCTCGAGAGAAGAAAATAGACGGTGGAGAAAATCAGAACGGAACTGGGAGACATGCCAGCCCAAGCTAACGAAATCATAAGGTTTTTGAACTCCAAGACCCAGGAGGAACTCGAGGAATTGAAAATTGAAAACAAGACTGAGACCATATTGGATGTGAAAAGAGTTCTAACCAAAAGAGGTCTCATGCTGCAGCTAGAAGAGAAGATCCAAGTCATGGACCAAGGAGTGCAAAAGTTTTTCAGTAAAATAGATGCTCTGTAAAGAAAGGGCCTGCCTGGTATGAAGGTCATTAATGACAAGTTAATGACCCTCCTTGATTATAAGAAAAAGTTGACTGAAGTGTCCAGGGACATTTCTAAGTTTACAGGTATACAGGGAAGCATCACAGAAAGAGAATTCATGGATGCCTTGCAGTTGGATATTAGTATCCAGCATGAAATTAAGCACGTCTTTGTCATCAAGCCTACATTTGCTAAGTACACAGACATGGACGAAGTGTACCGGAGGTTTCTTAAAGTCACAGTTCCAGGTCACATCAGATGGGAAGAACTATGCGATCTGATAGACTAAGCAGATGAGTTGTTGTGTCCAGTCAGCTATCCTGTCAGCAGAGGTTGCGGAGGCACCTCGCCAACGGCCTACCCCTGAAGTTCAGAATACAGTTGTAATGAGTCATCAAAGAAGTTTTGATTAGTTAAGATAGTTAGTCTAAAAATAATATGACCACGTCCTAATCAGTTATGACAGGAGCGTATGTATTTTCTTTTATAAATACTTCATTTTCATATGTATTGAGGGTTGTTGATTCGCACACCCGATTGTTATCAAGCTGTATCATTTTTGGAGAAATCCACCATTAATAAAGAAGAGGCATTTCACATGATTCTTGCGTATGTTCACTGGTGATGTGATTCTAAAAGTTAAATGTTTTCTTTCTCTGTATTTTATTTTGTTGTCACAATCTAATCTCTACGAATAGTGTTATGTTGCAGGATTTATCTTTGATACCCTGTTTCCGATTCTAGAGATTTAAATGTTTATCTTCTAAATATCTTCAATTAAGAAATTCTTAACTGCTTGTTAGTTGAAGTTATTTTCCTCATCTGTTCTTCCATTCATCATTTTAAATATGAAAGATCCAGTGAATGTATTACCTCGCCCTGTGGAAAACTTCTTTGGCGTTTCTGGTTATTTCTTGGATTTGATTTAAAACAGACCCCATAGCCCAATGGATGTGTAGTTTGTCTCAACCAAATTTACAAACACTTTACAACAAAACCAACAATCTTTATACCTAGCCTAATATCTGAAATTAAAACAAAGCTAAATCATATAGAAAGATCCCTCTCTGAAGCTGGAAGGGCTAGATCCCAGCTTTAAAAGCGGTTGGTTAAGGTTACCTCAGTAGATTTCTTCTTTTTCAACCTCTAGGAAATTTACCGAGTGCTAACATAAATGGCGACTCCACTGAGGATGAACTAAAACTGATATCTCACTACTTCTTTCCACTTAAGAAAGTTTTGACTCAGATAAGAAATCAATATTTAGAGGTTGATCAACTCTGTATATATTACTTCCAGTATCTTTCCTGGTACCTCTGTCCCTCTATGACTGTCCCTGCATCAGTACAACCTAATATTGAGCCTGTACTATCTAATCAAATGCATATTGCATCAAACCTTTTTGATTTAATCCATTAAACGACCAACAACCAGGAAGAGCTCGAACGTTCGTGGGCAGCCATCGAACGTGACATAGTTGCTCAGGAACAATTGGAAGCTAGACGACGTCAGCATAGGAATCTCCCTTAGTTTGCATCTATCATAAAAAAAAAATCATATATGTAAAAACCCCAAAAAGAGTTCTGGCTCCCAAGAAAATCCACACTCGATCTCATCCAAACCCATAACCCTCCGCAGCATTAGATAACCTCGAGCAATTATTGAGGCGAAAGACCTTCGTTTCTAGTTCAACGAGTAGTACTCCACTTCACAAGTCTCCTTCCTTTTCCGGAGCACCAGATAGTTTACAAAGCCTTGATCTTGAGCCTTTTCTGCTACGAAACCTGGTTAGAGCTCGGTCCGAAATGTTTGTGTCTAAGCTCATTTTCGACCCAACTATGGTGCAACCTCGAACCCCCGAAGTCTTGTCTCCTATGAATAAGCTACAAATCAATACCTCAGCCCGACCCTATCCTTCGTCACCCTCGTCTTCAGTGGCTACCTCTCCTACAACCCCGACCGTCGTTCCGCCTCCTACGCCCATCATGGCAGCTAGATATGCACCTTTGATGTTGGCTACACCTCTGCATGCCATGCCCCAAGAATACCAGACTAGACTGCCACAGTTTGATGCAAAAAGAATGTTAAGCGCACAACAACATGTAGATAAGATGAACGACTACTTAGATTTACAAGAAGTCGACGAAGTCGACGTTCAAATGAGACTGTTCGCCCAGACTCTGACAGGGGACGCCAAGAAGTGGTTCAAAGCCTTACCCGCTGCATCAATCCCTGACCTTGTCGTGTTCCAAAGAAGTTTCCTCGACAGATGGGAGGTAAATAAAAACCCTCTTCAAATACTGTCAGAGTATGAGAACATAAAGAGAAATCAAGGTGAGATGGTCCAAGACTATTGCACCCATTTTAACAACTTGTATAATTCAATCCCGAATGAAATCAAACCTCCCCCGAGTTTGGCATTCATTAAATTCCCTGATGTGTTCGATGTTGAAATGTCTTACCAATTGAGAGAAAGAAATGTTGTCACCGTTGAAGACATGCAGAAATGTGCTATTAGTGTGGAGGCAAATCTGTTGGCGAAACAGGCTTGACAAAGGTCAGAAAGAAGGGTCACTATCAAAGAAGAACCTTCCACATCGACCATAGATTCGAAGCTGGATTGTTTGGCCCGAACAGTGGAATTAATGATGGAAAGAATAAATTTGTCCGACAGAAACCCTCCCAGGGACAACGCACCTGCCCCTCAGATTCGAAACCCCAACTTTAGGAGAAACCCCCCGCAAATCAGGCAAAGAGATCCTAGGGATCCTAGGGATCAAAGGGACCAAAGAGATCAGAGAGGCCCTGATCAGCGGATCAGACCTCCCTTGCAGGAAAACTATGTTGATGATGGGGGGGAAGTAAATGAATAATTGGAGGACACTCATATCAACCTCATGGGCATTCAGGATAATGAGGCCATTTTCCTCACTCGAGAAGAGCAGGAACTCTTTCTGCTAAATCAAAAAAAGGTAAGTGAGGAGGCCGAGGATGCAGGACAACAGGTCTATGAAAATGATATCTTGGAGGTGCACAACCAATACAATCTACGAAGTAAGAAGGCAGAAGGAAATTCCTCGAAAAGGACGTCTGGAACACAGAAAGTATCTGAGACTGAGAAAAGTCTCGAGAAGAGTACTGCAGAAAAGTCTCCTGAGAAAGGTAGAACTGATGCTCCGGTGAAGAAAAACATCACTATACTGAAAAGACTGGCACAGCCCGAAGTTTCACCTGCTAATCTGCCTAATACTTTTGACCAGAGGAATATGGGAGACCAACCAGAACCAACGAGTCAGACCCGAACAACTACACCTTTTAGCTTGGAGGCAGAATTGGCCAAAATTAAAATTCCCGTCCCACTGACAGAGTTGATACGTAGAGGCAGTTATCGTTCACAGGTACTAAAATCATTAGCCATTGAACCGGACATAGGCACCAAGGCCTTAACTATTGGATCAGTGACTCACTCAGATACTGTGAACCTTGTGGACGATCATCCCGAACTCCTTTTCGGACCCGAAGTGGATGGTCGAGACCATACCGATGACGTAGCTCCCTTTTACATCAGTTTGAACATACATGATTTAATATTGCATAATGCCATGTTGGATTCAGGCGCCTCACATAATCTGATGCCTAAGGCAGTAATGGAAAAACTGGGATTGGAGGTCACTAGGCCTTACAAATATCTACACTCGTTTGACTCCAGCAAAGTCAAATGTATTGGTTTGATTAAAGACCTCTACATAACCCTGGTTCAGATCCCCTCGAAAAGCATGGTGATGGACGTGGTGGTTGACGACATCCCACCGAAATATGGTATGTTGTTATCCAGATCTTGGGGAGCTAAGCTGAAAGGAACCTTGCAGCTAGATATGTCTTACGCCACCATCCCAGTGTTCGGGAAACATAGGAGGTTATACAGAGAAACACTGATGAAGTATATGGTCAACAGTCAAGAGAAACCTCACAATTACCCCCTTTACTCTGCTCATTCAGATTTATATTCTTTCATCCTGTACAATGATGGTGATATCGAAGAGCTAGACAATCAGCCGGTGGAAGGGGTAGCCAGTCAGGACGAAAGCCCAGAAAATGGCGAGGCAGCCAAGATGAAAAATATAATCACTGAAGAGTTCCCTGCTGATTTTTGGAGAATGGATTTTGATGGAGCCGTCAGTAAAGAAGGAGCAGGAGATGGAGTCTGGTTGCATAATCATCAAAAAAGGTATTCAGAAAATCATTCCTATAAGTTAAATTTCCATTGCACTAACAACGTTGCTGAGTACGAAGCTTTGATGCTAGGACTGAAACTGTTGAAAAAGGTGGGTGATAAGCAAATAATGATAAGGGGTGATTCTGAATTGATTATTAAACAAATTAAAGGTGAATATGCTGCTAAGCATCCACGCCTTAGAGCATACGCGAATGCTTCTCTCGATGCTTTGAAGTGTTTCAACGAGGTGGACTTGCAGGTCATGCGTAGAGGACAAAATATTCTGGCGGACGGATTAGCTACGTCTGTTGCTTCCTGCAAGATCCCTTTCTGAAAAACTCGCCCATACATGGTGGAGGTGAAATGCAGACCGATAGTACCCGATAATATCAGGTACTGGCAAGTGTTTGGAAATGACGATCAGATAGAAGATTTTCTGCAATGCAGGAACGATTTTGAATGTACAAACATAGATGTAGAAAATGAAAATGTAAATAATTCTGAGTTAGAAATAGATAGTGTTAACACTGTAAATACAGTAGATACAGAAAATACAGTAGATTTACGAGAGTCAGGAGACGACGAACTGGAGGCCAAAGTTTTGCAACTAAAGAGAAATATTTTACCTAGAGGTCTTGTCCCTTTAGAAGATCTGTTTGACAATGACAATGTAGCTAAGAAGCCCAAATTAGAAGCCCATGGGAAAGAGGTAGAAGACTGCAATATAGGAACTGAAGAGAAACCTAATATGGTTAAACTGTCCAAATCCTTACTCCCGGAACAAAAGCTTAAGTACATTGAGTTATTCAAAGAATTTTCGGACGTTTTTGCCTGGAGCTATGAAGATTTAAAAGCCTACGACACCAGCATTATACAACACAGGATTCCCATAAAGGATGACCAGAAACCATTTAGGCATAAACTTAGGAGGATAAATCCCAAGTTGCTCCCCTTGATAGAAAAAGAGATTAAGAAAATGTATGATGCCAAGATCATAGTCCCACTCCGCTTCTCTAAGTGGGTTTCTAATTTAGTCCCTACTCGCAAGAAAACTGGGGAAATCCGACTCTGTATAGATTTCCAGAATCTGAACAAAGCGTCATTGAAGGATAACTACCCCTTGCCTAAAATGGATCACCTCCTGCAAAGAGTGGTCGGGTCTAGTCGAATCTCTCTGTTAGATAGTTTCTCAGGTTACAACCAGGTCCTAGTTCACCCAGACGATCAGGAAAAAACCGCTTTCACCACTCCATGGGGCACTTTCATGTATGTGAAGATGCCTTTTGTTCTGATAAATGTAGGAGCTACCTTCCAGAGGGCGATGGACATCGCCTTCATAGAAGAGTCAGGTAAGTTTATCGTCGTTTATCTGGATGACGTGACTGTGTTCTCCCAATCTGATGATGAACACCTGGGGCACCTTAGACAAGTTTTCGAAAAATGTAGAAGGTTCGGGATTTCTTTAAATCCCAAGAAATGCCTCTTTGGGTTAGAAGAAGGAAAACTGCTGGGACACATCATCTCCAAAGAAGGCATCAGAATTGACCCCAGTAGAATAGAGGCCATACTAAAGTTAGAACACCCAAGGAATCTAAAAGAACTACAATCCTTCATAGGGAAAATTAACTTTCTTCGTAGATTCATTCCTAATCTAGCTGAGCTCCTTCGAAATATCACAAACATGCTTAAAAAGGACGCTAAAATAAAATGGGACTCAGAGTCCAGACAATCCTTCGAACAGGTCAAACGAGCTCTCACAAAGGCTCCAGTTCTGATTAGTCCCGATTTCACAAAAGATTTCTATATTTTCTCTTTCGCCTCGGAACATACTATAGCGACTGTATTACTACAGAAGAAAATTAAAGGGTACGAACAACCCATAGCTTTCTTCAGCAAAGCTCTAAGAGATGTTGCACTGAACTATAATATTATGGAGAAACAAGCTTTTTCTTTGGTAAAGGCTATAAAGGACTTCAGGGTCTATATTCTCCATTCACATGTCATAGCCTATGTTCCAAACGCGGTAGTAAAAGATATCTTGACACAAGACAACCCTGATGGGAGAAGGGGAAAGTGGATTGCAGTTATTCTAGAATATGACATTAAAATTAAGCCCACAAAATTGATCAAAGGCCAAGGCCTAGCCAAATTGATGGCTGAAACTAACTTTCAGGCTCTTGACATAAATTTTCTAGACGTGGCAGATGAACAGGGCGAG
>JASDQU010330670.1:4359-17285 GCA_032191745.1 Picea mariana | reverse complement strand
TATAATAAGGTTCATGTGGTGTCGCGTTGGTTGGCAGCCCTTCCCAATTTGCTTCCCCTGCCCGAAGGTCGCGGGGTCGAGTCCTGTCGGTTGCAAAGCTTTTAAACCAATCAACAAGTGACACGTGGCGGCCATGGATTGGGCCACTTGTCAACATACCATTAGGCACCAAAATGACACGTGTCAAATGCTCATATGCCAACTGTATACCACTCATCCCTGCCATGTGTCGTATGGACTGCCACGTCAGTAGCCGTACGGACTATACAGTCAACGTCCATTTTTTTGCCTGTGTGTCATTTCGAACAGAACGCAATATCTCTCACTCCCGACATCCGTTTGAACCTAAACAAGTTGCGTTGGGTTCGCAACGACGAGGCCTACGCTCTCGTCCGATTTGAAGTGATTCCGAGCACTTTGAATTTTTGAGCAAAATTTGATCCCCTGATTAGATATATCAAACACAATAAGGAAATTGTCTTCATAGACACAAAAACACCCAAAATTTCATTCATCATTGTGTTATATAAGAAGCACACTATTATATCCATGTCATTAACAAATTTCAAATCATGATAGCCATGGGGGGATATATAAATGTGGTGGCAAGTGTGACAATGTGAAACTCCAAATGGGTAACTATTTCCTAAAAAAACACATATTTACAATCAAGAGGGAGGTTGTGATATCATTTTGGGTGAAAAATGCTTGAGAACATTGGGTCCCATTACCATGGATTTCGTGGAATTATACAGGATATTCAAAAAGGACATGAATTGCTACACTCTTAAAGGTCTCAAAACAAGTTCTTTGGAACCATTAGTTCTCACCATTTGGAAAATATCTTGAAGAAGGKTCATTCATGCATTATTGMAAAATTKGGAATGYCATCCAATTCCTAGAGGATGATTCCCCATCATTTCATTGTGACTTGCAATTGGTTTTAAAAAACCACCAACTTATAACTACCCAATGGCTACCACCCTCACATAGTGAGCATGATCATAATGTCCCACTAATTCTAGATAGTTAATTTCCCAATGCACGCCCATATCACCATCCTTTTGTGTAGAGAAATGAGATATAAAATATCATTCAAGAACTATTGGCCCAACCCCTAGTAGGTGAGATCCATCCTATTACTATCCCCTACTCCTCTTTGGTCATCATAGTTTGGAAAAAGGAAGGCACATGGAACATGTGTCCTAACTTTTGTGCCCTTAATAAATTGAAAACCAAAGATAAAATTCCCATATTGATCATCGAAAACCTCCTAGATGAGCTACATGGAGTACAATGCTTCACTAAAATTGATCTTTTTTTAGGTTATTATCAAATTCAAATGAAGGACGTTGATATTAATAAAATTTATTTCTTCACTCATGAAGGCCATTATGAGTTCCTTGTTATTCCTTTTGATCTTAGCAATCCATCCACTTTTCAAAGYTTCATGAACAAAATCTTTCRATGCCTTATTTTCCATTTTTTCCTTGTCTTCWTTGATGATAYATTGATCTATAAAAAAAATTAGGAGACATATGTGGCACATGTGGATCCGGCCTTATGGACCCTATAGAATACTCAAACATATTGGATAATTTTCCTACAAATTGGCACTCCTAGCGCACACTAAGATCCACCCGATATTTCATGTGTCGAGACTAAAGAAATTAGTATGCAAAATGTATGGACTCTATTGAATACTCAAACATATTAGATAAGTTGACACCTCAATTTTATGGACCCTTTCAAATACTCAAACATATTGGATAAGTTGCCTACAAATTGGCACTCATAGCGCACACTAAGATCCACCCAGTATTACATGTATAAAGACTAAAGAAATTAGTATGCAAAATTAATGGGTTTACATCATCACCCAACACTAGATGAAGGGAGTTCCATTTGGTTGTAGCTAGATTTAATTTTGGACAAAAGAGAGTCTCATCTATTCCAATACATTATCTAGGAAGTCTTTTTCTAGTGGAAGGATGCAACTCGAAGATGCCACTTGGGAACCATCCACGATCTTACAGCAATTTCCACATCTCCTGTAAATCCTAACCTTGTACAATATCTACTGCAAACAGATATTTAGAAAAGAACAGAAAAGATACAATGGAAAATACAAACATTACACAGAGATTTTTCCCCTGGAAACCCAAACCAGGAAAACTAGCATATTATATATTCATTCATTGTGTTACATTGTTTACAATACAATATACATATAAGAGCCAGCGGCATCTAAAACCCTAACCCAATGACCTGGATTAGTTCAAAACCCTAATTCCTTAACCGGAAATAGAAAACCATCGGCAAAAACCATGTGCCTAAAAACCACCTAAATACATGACATGTTTCCCGAGGTAGGTGTCATGTTTCGCGAGGCATAAAATTTGTTTCATGCAAATAATATAACATATACCCAACATTCTCAAACTTGTTGTTTTCTTTACATACAGGGGGTTATAGGGTTACAATAGTCAAAAATCCAGGGCAGCAATGCCCATGGATCCTCTACACCAAGAGAACTTCTCAGTGCTCACAAATTTTGTTATTGAGTCTGCAACATTCTTCAAAGTGTCCACCTTCATCAGTGATACTTTCTTTTCTTCAATCATGTCTCTCACAAAGTGATATTGAACATCAATGTGCTTTTTCTTTGAATAATAAGTAGGGTTCTTCGCCAGAAAAACTACACTCTGACTGTCACATTCTATCCTTACAGCTTGTTGTACCAATCCAATACCTGAACACAATATTTGTAACCATACGTCTTCCTTAATTGCATGAGTGGCTACCATGTATTCAAATTCTGTAGTTGAAAGTGCCACTACAGCCTATCTTTTGCTCATCCAACTTATTGCTCCTCCAAACAGGTTAAACGCATACCCACTTGTAGATATCCTACGATCCAAATCTCTAGCCCAGTCTACATCCACAAAGCCATGTATATCGATCACTCTGTCCAATTCTGGTCTTCCTTCGTAGCACAATCCATAGCTAGCAGTGCCAAGAAAATACCTGAAAACCCTTTTTACTGTTGTCCAATGCTCCTTCTCTGGTTTTGACATATACTTGCTCAAAACTCCCAATGCATTTGCAATGTTTGGTCTAGTACAGACCATTTCATACATCAATCTATCAACTTCACTCGCATATGGAACATGAGACATGTCCTCTTCTTCTTCATGTGTCTTGGGACACTGATTCGCAGATAATTTTACACCAATAGGAATAGGAACCTTGACCGGTTTATATTCCTGCATATTAAACCTCTGCAATATTGTCTCGACATATTTTCTCAAATTTAACCAAAGTTTCCTCTTTTTTCGATCTCTTTTAATTTCCATGCCCAAAATGAAATTTGAAGCACCAAGATCCTTCATGTCAAATTTAGAGGACAACTGAGTTTTCACATCCTGGATAATCTCCTTGTTGTTTCCTATCAGCAAAATGTCATCCACATAAAAGACCAAATAAATCAAATGATCACCAATTAATTTAGAATACACACAGTGATCATCTTTGCTTCTTGTGAAGCCAAGTCCCAATATATAAGTATCAAATTTTTGATACCACATCCTTGGTGATTGTTTTAAACCATACAGAGACTTTTTCAGCTTGCATACCAGCTCCTTCTTTCCTTTCATAGCATAACCTTCTGGTTGCTTCATAAAGATTTCTTCTTCCATATCCCCATTGGTGCATACCCCCTGACCCTCGGGTTGAGATCCGCTCAGGATCTTCACTAAAACCACACCAAGGGTTAATTAAACCCTTTGTTTAAGCCACAAAGGACTTCGAGTTTCGGGAGTTGCAGAGTCCCGATGTATTTCCATAGCTATTGGCAAATGCCAAAATGCCAATTTTCAACGAAGGTTGACTCCTTCAATGCGCCGAACACATCCCACCTACTACCCACTAGTTTCGGCTTTCGGGACTTCGAGCGAACAGCCAATAGATGTTCCTCTTCCCTTATGATTCCCTAAACTCCTAAATTCTGGAATGTCGAAATGGGCTCAACGTCCCATGGAATGAGAGATCGATAGCCTTTCAGGATTTTCGCCAAAGCTTAACCCCTCCATTGACTTATGTCGCATGTATCCTCTGACTGAGACCTGGGACCCACCTTTTCGACGTTTCTCTCTTCACGATTTCGGGAATTGCATTGATCAGGAAACTCTAACTCTTGATTTCTAAAACCCCGAACCCCGATTGGTGCCCAACGCGATTGTCCCTCGACTTTTCGGGAATTTATCCTTTCCCTCTTCGGGATTTCGTGAACCGAGAGTTAGAAAATCTCGATTCCAAAGTCACTACCTCCTCTACTTCCTTAACTCTGGAAAGCCGAAATGTTGAAATCCCACACTAAAGGCACGTCGTGTTTCGCAACTTCGGGAATTTCAATGCAAAGGGTCCTGGTTCCTTGTCATCAGGATTTTCGGTATGCCGAACCCTGAATTACCAAAATTCCACACCTGATGATCCTTTTCACGAATCGAGAGTTTGAGTGACCAAGGATTTTGGCCTGCACTCTGAACTTGTGAATCCTGAATCCCCGAAATGATATGACAGCTCAGACAGACCACGATCAATGGTCCACGTTGATTCTTGATATCAAGGTGGTGGATTCATCCAACTCTTAACCACCTCACAGCTCCTCTAGATCCTATGGTCCTCGTGACTTCGCAAGTTCTCCATGGATAATTCTGACCGTTCGATGTACTCCTCAAGGACTCATGTCCAAACGAATCGGTGTTATCCCTCCTGAACTTGACTTCTATGAGACAACTTCGATCTCCATCTCCCTTTGAGCACTTCAAAGGTTAAGTCCCTCCTGAGCTTTCACTTGCAAACTCAAGCTTCCCAAAAGGATCTCTGCTTGCACTCCTTGCAAAAAACTTTCAAATAACCTCTGTTTATTTGAGTCTCCGACCATGTGCACTCTTTGCAACAGTGGTCCTTCAACCTTCCTTCTGGATTTATAAAATCCAAGGCTTCAATTGGCCTGTGCACACCTTGCACGGCTCTATACTTCACCTGCACTTCAGCTGGTATGAGAACAACGGTATCTCTCCTGAGCTTTCTGAGATAAAACTCAGACCCTCGTTAATGCACACCTTGCAGACGTTCGTTGTACTCCTTGTAGGAATTCTCAGGAAGAGAAACAATTGAAACTCATTCTTCTCCTCTCTCAGACTTCATACATTCAACATGAAATCATACACACAACACAACATTGAAACAAATGCATAACAGAGAAACAAATCAACTGTAAACATACCATTCAACAAATGTAAACAGTAAGCATCATAACACCATGAAAATTGAGTCAAAGCTTCATATATTAAATCAAGTGCTCCTGTACATGGGTTCTTCTCTATAGCTCTCTGCTACAACTCTACAGCTTATGAATTATGAATGATCATTCCCCAAAGTTACAATGATACAAGGGTGAGGGTGTCTATATCTGTTTTCTCTCCTATGCTTCTAAACTGTCTAATCTAATATTCATATCTACCTGCTTTACATTAACAGTCTTAAATGCCTATTACATCTGACAGATGGGAGGAATTTCTTCGGATATGTTCATATCTCCAAGGCATAAATGCAAGTACGCTTCTCCTAGATTATTACATTAATGCTTCAGATTTCAAAATTCAAAACGTCTTCATAAAAACGTGCCTCTTTTTTCCATCTGCGCGTCCAGCTGTCTCTTGCTTTTATGTTGCTCGCTTGGCTGGCTTCTTACGATGCTCCTGCATCATACTCCCTTGCTTGAAAATTTTCATGAACTCTTGTTCATGAGCTCTTGCATGGTCTGCCCATGCCTATGAATTGTTTCTTCATCCTCCCAACTGGCATCTTCAACCGGATGTCCCTTCCATTTGACCAAGTATTCAAAATACTCTTTTCTCCTGGTCTTTTTGCTAATCCTCTTGTCAATTATGCTTTCCATCTGTGGCTCTACAGCTACAAGCATTTGTTTTTTCCATTGAACCTCTTTTTGTTCCTCTTATGTTCCTTCTTCTTCAGCTCTGTAAGGGTACAATCTACAACATTGAATATCAGTGAGATTTTGACCCCATCGGGTAATTCAATCTCATATATTTTTGCCCCAAATTTTCTTATGACCTTGTACGGTCCAATCTTTTTCATCTTCATCTTATTATACGTTCCCCTTGGGAACCTCTCCTTCCTTAGATGTGCAAGAATCAGATCACCAACTTCAAATTGAATTTATCACCTATGTTGATCTGCTCTCCGCTTGTATTCTTGACTTGAACTCTGCAATCGCTCCTTGACTCGGTTGTCAAGCTCCTTCATTCCTTTTGCAAAGTCTTTTGCACTAGCACTCCTAAATTCATTTTGTTCTGAATCATTCAATTCAGAAACTCCCCTTGGATGCATTCCATATACAATCTGGAATGGACTCCGCCCTGTGCTTCTATTGAGTGAATCATTATAAGCAAATTCCGCCTATGGCAGAATGTGATCCCATTGACTGTGGTGTTCAGTCACTAAGATTCTTAACAAATCTCCCAAGCTCATGTTCACGACTTCTGTATGCCCATCCGTCTGAGGATGATATGCTAAGCTAAAAGACAAACTTGTCCCCAACTTCTTCCATAAGGTCCTCCAGAAATGCTCTATGAACTTGGTATCTTGATCAGACATGACTCTTTGGCAAGCCGTGAAGTCTGACGAATTCCTTGAAAAACAAGTTCGCAATATGAGTTGTGTCACTGGTTTTTTGGCATGGTATGAAATGTGCCATCTTTGAAAATATTTCGACTACCACAAAGATTGAATCATATCCTCTCTATGTTCTTGGCATTCCCAATATGAAATCCATGCTCACTGCATCCCACGGCCTTTCAGGTATGGGTAATGGTTGGTATAACCCTGTGTTCTACCTTTTCTGTTTCGTGTGCTAACAAATTCTGCACCTGTCCACAAATTTCTTGACATATATCCTCATCCCTGGCCAATAATATGAGTTTTTCAACTTTGAGAACGTTTTATCATGACCGAAGTGTCCGGCCAATCCTCCACTGTGTTTTTCCTTCAGGAAATTCTCCCTCATGGAGCATTTCAGAATACATAGTTGATTTCCCCTAAACAATAATCCATCTTGGATCATGTATTCAGTTCATTGGCTTCTGTCCCTGAGAATTGGATTCTCAAATGCCTCATATGCCTCTTTAAAATCTGGGTCATCCTTGTACATCTCTTTGAGGTTATCAAAACCCAAAGTCTTGACTCTGAATTATTGCATAAGAAAACATTTCCTACTCAAAGCATTGGCAACTTTGTTAGCAGTTCCAGAAATATCCTTAGTCACAAAAGTAAATTTTTGCATGTATTCAACCCATTTAGCATGTTTTTGGTTCAACTTTTCCTATCGAGTCACAAATTGCAAATCATGATTATCGTTGTACAAAACAAACTCCTTGGGAACCAAATAATGTCTCCACTTCTTCAATGCTTGTATGACTGCATAGAATTCTTTATCATACGTGGAGTACTTGATCTTTGCTTCATTCAGTTTTTCACTGAAGTACATGATCGGCCTGTCGTCTTGGCTCAAGACCGCTCCAATTGCAAATCCACTCATGTCACACCTGACCTGGAATGTCTTGCTAAAATCTGGCAAAACCAGAATTGGTTGCTCAGTGATCTTCTTCTTCAGCAGATTGAAACTCTTCTCTGCTTCCTCCGTCCAATGAAAATATTTATGTCTTTTCTTCACCATATCCATCATCGGTGCGCTAATTCCACTGAATTTTTGGATTAATTTCCTGTAGAAGCTAGCCAAACCATGGAAGCTTTGTACTTCAAATACACTCTTTGGCGATGGCCAATTCTTAATCACCTTTATCTTTTCCAGATCCATTTTCAGTTCATTTGCAGAGATAACAAAACCCAAATAAATGAGTTCTATTCTCATAAATGATGATTTCTTCATATTAATCAGCAATTTCTCCTGCTGTAATCTCCTCATTACCGCAACTAAATGCTTTAAGTGTTCTGCTTCTGTTTTGCTGAAAAATTAATATATCGTCAAGATATACAATGATGAATTTCCCAATGAAATCCTTCAGGACTTCATTCATCAATCTCATGAAAGTACTGGGCGCATTCGTTAAGCCAAATGGAATGACAATCCATTCATATAGCCCCTCATTCATCTTGAATGTTGTCTTCCATTCATCACCTTCTCTCATTCGAATTTGATGATACCCTCTTTTCAAATCAATCTTTGAAAAAAACTTTGCTCCACTCAAGAAATCCATCAAGTCGTCCATCCTTGGCAATGGAAATCTATATCTGATGGTAATCTTATTGATTTCCCTTGAGTCTGTACACATTCTCCAGCCTTCGTCTTTCTTTGGTCTGAGCATTGTCGAAACAACACATGGACTCAAGCTTTCTCGAATCAATCCTTTGTCCATTAAGTTCTAGACTTGTCTCTTAACTTCTTCATTTTCCTGCGGCATCAACCGATATGCTGCTTTGTTTGGAAAACTGGCTCCAGGTATAAGTTCGATATGATGAATTATACTCCTAATAGGTGGCAATGAACAAGGTAGTTCATCCACTACTATATCAGCAAACTCTTCCAGCAACTCCTAAATTTCTTCCAGTAGATCATCTATTCTCGTACTGGTCAAAACAATTTTGGGCTTCCTGACCACAATAAATTGTGTGTCTTCCTTCTTCTTAAACTCATCAAGAAGTTCCTACCCACTCATGAGAAGTACAGTGTTGTTCATCTCTGTTTTCACCTCTTTATCCTTAATTGATAGCAACATGTGAGTCCTACCATTTTTCTCCAAGGTGTACGTGTTCTTTCTCCCATCATGAACTACGTTTCTGTCATATTTCCATGGTATACCCAACAATAGATGACAAACATCCATGGGAATGACATCACATAATATTTCATCTTTATATCCTCCTATTTTAAATTCTACTAAACATTGTTTAGTGACATTTACCTGATGTCCTTTTTGTAGCCATGAAACTATGTATGTGCTTGGATGTACAATAGTCTCCAGCTCCAACTTTTCTACCATCTCTGTAGATATGATTGTCTGTGCTACCACTGTCCACTATGACCTTGCATACTTTATCTTTCATTTTGCAAGCAGTCTGAAACAGATTATTTCTTTGGGTTGGGTTCTCTACCTCCTTATCCGGCTTCAAGAGAACTTTCTTCATCATTAAGGATCTTCCACCCTCAGCGTCTTCTGCCTCAACATTCCATCCTTGAGCTTCAGCAATGTGAGTTTCACCACCGTCTTTCTTCCTATCTGGACACTCATAGGATTTATGTCTGATTTTTCCACAGATGCATCATTTCACTTCACCTCCTCTGCCTCTTTCTCTTCCTCTGGCTCGAGGAAAAGTATTCCTATAAACCTACTGCCTTCCTTATGAGCTTCCTCCTCTCTCAGGTTGAGGTTGAGGTTTCTTTCCCTCTTCTTTAGGTTTTTGAGTTATGTCTTGGGCAATTGTTTTGCCTCTGGCTTGACTTCTACCTCGGTCTCTTTGACCTTGCTTCTGGCTCAGCTTCTCTTCAACTTTCAAAGCTATCTGATAAGCATCTTCCACATTTTGAATGGTCATCATGCCCATCTCATCTTGAATGTCATATCGCATACCATTCATTTACCTGGAAACATTTTCATCATCACTTTCCTGATGACCTGCTTTGATGTTTATCTTGTAGAATTCTTCAGTGTATTCCTTCACTGACATCAGCTTCTGTCTCAAATTTTGCATCCTCCGAAACAGAGTGATTTGATAATCCTTGGGTATAAATTTGGCTTTCATCTTTGCAACCATTCTATCCTAGCTTTTGATTTTTTGCTTGCCCTTGCAGTGTCTTTCAGCCTGCAGTTCATCCCACCATAGTGCTACATGCCCTTTAAGTCTAGTAATAGCATGTTTGACTTTCGTGTCTTCCTCGACATCCTCGCAGTCGAAGTATTTTTCTAGAGCTCTAATCCAATCTAGAAGTTCTTCAACATCTAAGTTTCCCTCATACATGGGAATCTCCATTTTTTCTCTAGCACCTATCCTTGCAACAGCCCTGAATAAGCGTTTGTCTGTAGCATCTTCGACTGCAACTTCTTCTCCTTCATTTTCACTTTCAGCCTCGCTGATATCCCCAGCGCTGACTGTGCGCCTCTGTGTTGTCTCCATAGCATCAAGTCTGGCACGTAACTCACGCATTTCTCTGTCCACTACTGGATCAGGCATTGGCCTATCTCTTCTTCTCGGTGGCATGGCTGAAAAAATTTTCTCTTTACTCTCTGCTACAGAAAGAAAAGAATTTTTTCTGTACTTTGATACCACTTTGGTGCGTATCAGACTATTCCTTTTCCTCTATCTCCCTCTGCCTGAAATATACAGACACAATCAGGCTCTGATACGACTTTGGCGTAGACCCCCCGACCCTCGGGCCAAGATCCACTCAGGATATTCACTAAAACCACACCAAGGGTTAATTAAACCCTTTGTTTAAGCCACAAAGGACTTCGGGTTTCGGGATTTGCAGAGTCCCGATGTATTTCCGCAGCTATTGGCAAATGCCGAAATGCCAATTTTCAGCGAAGGTTGACTCCTTCAATGCGTCGAACACATGCCACCTGCTACCCACTAGTTTCAGCTTTTGGGACTTCAAGTGAACAGCCAACATTCGTTCCTCTTCCCTTATGATTCCCTGAACTCCAAAATTCTAGAATGTTGAAATGGGCTCAACGTCCCATGGAATGTGACATCGATAGCCTTTCGATATTTTCATCGAAGCTTAATCCTTCCTTTTATTTCCACTGCATGTATCCTCTGATAAGACCTGGGACCCATCTTTTTTCCATTTCTCTCTTCGTGATTTCGGGAGTTGCGTTGATCAGGCAACTCTACCTCTTGAGTTCTGAAACCCTGAAACCCAATTGGTGCCCAACGCGATTGTCCCTCGACTTTTTGGGAATTTCTCCTTTCCCTCTTTAGGATTTTGTGAACTGGGAGTTAGAAACTCTCGATTGCAAAGTCACTGCCTCCTCTACTTCCCGAACTCCGGAAAGTCGAAATGCCGAAATCCAACACTAAAGGCACGTCGCGTTTCACGACTTCGAGAATTTCAATGCAAAGGGTTTTGGTTCCTTGTCATTATGATTTTTGGTATGTCGAACCCCGAATTACCAAAATTCCACACCTGATGATCCCTTTCGCGAATCGGGAGTTTGAGTGACCAAGGATTTTGGCCTGCACTCCAAACTTACGAATCCCGAATCCCCGAAATGATCTGATGGATCGGATTGATTCTTGATATTAGGGTGGTGGATTCATCCAACTCTTAACCACCTCACAACTCCTCTAGATCCTACGGTCCTCGCGACTTCCCAAGTTCTCCATGGAGAATTCTGACCGTCCGATGTACTCCTCAAGGACTCCTGTCCAAATGACTCAGTGTTCTCCCTCCTGAACTTGACTTCTATGAGACAACTTCAATCTCCGTCTCCCTTTGAGCACTTCAAAGGTTAATTCCCTCCTAAGATTTCACTTTCAAACTCAAGCTTCCCAAAAGGATCTCTGCTCGCACTCCTTGCAAAAAACCTTCAAATAACCTCTGGTTATTTGAGTCTCCGACCCTGTGCACTCTTTGCAACAGTGGTCCTTCAACCTTCCTTCTGGATTTATAAAATCCAAGGCTTCAATTGGCCTACGCACACCTTACATGGCTCTATGCTTTACCTACACTTCAGCTGGTATGAGAACAACGGTATCTCTCCTGAGCTTTCTGAGAGAAAACTTAGACCCTTGTCAACGCACACCTTGCAGATGTTCGTTGCACTCCTTGCAGGAATTCTTAGGAAGAGAAACAATTGAAACTCATTCTTCTCCTCTCTCAGACTTCATACATTCAACATGAAATCATACACACAACACAACATTGAAACAAATGCATAACAGAGAAACAAATCAACTGTAAACATACCATTCAACAAATGTAAACAGTAAGCATCGTAACACCATGAAAATTGAGTCAAAGCTTCATATATTAACTCAAGTGCTCTTGTACATGGGTTCTTCTCTACAGCTCTCTGATACAGCTCTACAACTTATGAATTATGAATGATCATTCCCCAAAGTTACAATGATACAAGGGTGAGGGTGTCTATATCCGTTTTCCCTCCTATGCTTCTAAACTGTCTAATCTAATATTCATATCTACCTACTTTACATTAACAGTGTTAAATTCCTATTACATCCGACAGACGAGAGTAATTCCTCCAGATCTGTTCATATCTCCAAGGCATAAATGCAAGTACCCTTCTCCTAGATTATTACATTAATGCTTCAGATTTCAAAATTCAAAACGTCTTCATAAAAACGTTCCCCTTTTTTCCATCTGCACATCCAGTTGTCTCCTGCTTTTACGTTGCTCGCTTGGTTGGTTGCTTACGATGCTCTTGAATCACCCATGCAGGAATGTTGTCTTCACATCCATCTGTTCTACTTCAAAATCAAATGCAGCAGCAACAGATAACAAAATTCTTATAGAGGTTAACTTGGCAACAGGAGAAAAAATCTCACCAAAATAAATTCCCTCAACCTGGGACTAACCCTTTGCTACTAACCAAGATTTGTATTTCTCCACTTTACCTTCTGCATTCAGCTTCTTTTTAAATACCCATTTGTTGCCAATGTGATTTCTTCCAGTTGGAAACTCCACTAGATCCCAAGCCTCATTCTTATCCAAAGATGTTATTTCTTCTTCCATAGCCCTTTTCCAGAGATTTCCATCCTCTGAATCCATTGCCTCCCTGACAGTTCCAGGATCAGCATCAGTAATAGACAAAGCAAAATTTGAATGAAAATCAGATGGACTATACCATTCTGGTAGCCTT
>JASDQU010330663.1:0-12886 GCA_032191745.1 Picea mariana | reverse complement strand
GACAACAATGGGTAATGAATAAATGTTGAATGCTAATTGATGAGTTTTTGTGCAAGAGGGCAGTTTTGGGAAAAAGAGCCCCACACTCATTCACCCCCCCCCTCTAAGTGTGGTAGGTGTGTCCAACACACACTTATCCTGTCCATGCTCCTGTTCACCATGACTGTTAGAAATTGCCCAAGCTGAGTGCTATGGGTGAACGTCCATTATAATGGAGATAATTTCTACTTGCACAGGAGTACCATATGAACTGCCATATGGAATGCCATCTGGAAGACCGGATGGGGTGCCATCTGGACGACCGGATGAAGCGCCATATGGAGGATCGGATGAGGTATGCATATACTGTAAATGACCACGATTGCATGCAAAAACAATTGTTTGAATTGATACACCTGTTTCATTGGTAAGTTAAGATGAATTGAATGGTATGTTGTTAAAATTCATGTTGATAATTAAATTCAAACTTTTTAATGCATTTTTATGATCAAATGTCCAAGTCGAAGACTTGGACATTGATTTAATTCACACATAATTGCAATTGCCTCCAAAGTACACCATTCGAAATTCAAATGCTGCATAATCACACTCACATATGGCAACTGTGTGTGATGAATTCGCTCACGAATTCAACCGTTTCCACCTCAATCGCATTAAAAATCGGGTGTTTTTCCCCAATTTCCATTCCACGCATCCCCTGCTTGTTGTGTTGCGCTCATCCTCTGCCTGATTCCTTTCTTCTGCTCATCCTCCACTTTGTAAGCATGCCTAAACGCTATGAACCTTCCCCCTATGCCGAGCTTCTAGCCATTCCCGAATTCACAGAATGTAGAGAGATTTTCCTTCGCGCAGGGTGGGGACCATTCTTGGCCAATCTGCAGGGCCATGACGATGGCGTCTCACTACAATTCGCTCTCGGGTTCGACAGGAGGCTGGCGCGCTTAGGGTCTTTGGCCTTCTTGGTCTCTGAGGAGTCAATTGCCTCAACCACGAAATTGCCACGGGTTGGGGATCGATGGTTCAAACACCATCAATTGCCATGTCCAAGCTACAACAGAGTATTCAAACCTGAATTTCAAAATGTTTCTGGAGCGAAAGGGTACTCCAAAGAATGGATCAAGGATGAATTGATTAACCCCCTGATCGTAATTACCAGGCTTATCACTTGTGAAGGTAGGTAATCTGTCTTCAAAGCTTGTTATTTTCATCTGTTAGCCCATTTCCAATTTAATAAGCCCCTGAATTTTCCTTTCTACTTCTTGAAAAGTCTTGAGAAAATGTCTTCCCAAGTGCATAAAAACTTGGCCAACTCTCACAACAGTCTATTCCACCACAACGTCATCAAATTGCTTGTCATAACTGAGTTGACAAAACAGGGCAAGACATGGGATGAATTCCTTTACCAATTCTCAAACCCCCATCTCACAGTCAAGACCAGCAAGAGATCAATTGATTTAGGGGTTGTTACTCCATCTAAGCCTCATTCTCCAAAGACTCCAAACCCTCCAATTCAAACTATCTCTTTGTCTGATCAAAAGGCCAAGAAAATTGTTGATTCCCCTGCAGCCTCATCGGGTAAGAAAACCAAAAAGCCTGCTAATAATTCCCCATTGCCTTCAACACCTGTTGATCCTCAACCTAAGAAGTTACAAGATGCATTTCAGCAAGACTTTCCTTCAGTCCCTACAAATAGAAGAGGAGCCAATCGGTTCAAAGGGGAATATTTTCAAAGAAGTACTCGAAATGCAAGTGGAAAACCTAATGTAAAACTTCCAAGCACTTCGGATCCTATCCAATTTTCTTATGATCTTGAAAGCCCCCATAAAATACTCAGAGAAGTTTCTGCAAAAGAGTTTGAGCCTGATAAAGAAGTTAAATCTGAACCTATTCTCTCTCACAAAACTTTGTTACTCCTACCTCCCAGATGCCTACATCAGCTTCCAAAGTTGATATACCTTCTACATCCATCAAGGGATCCAAACCCTCTTCTTTTGAACCATCTGATCATACCCTAGTTATTGAAATATTGCAACAAGAAAATGCTCAGTTGCTTCAAGAGTTGGAAGAGCAAAAAACTATGGATAAGCATCTACATCATGACAATGCGGTATTGCAAGCAAAGGTGAACTCTCTCCAGCGATTGGTTGATCAAATGACCACCACCAATTGCAGCCTCTAGATGCAATTGAAACATCGTAAAAGGCCCAAGACAAAATCTCCAGGACAAGAGGGAGAAACTTCTAAAGCCAATCCACCCCCTCCTTCATGAGTCTAGTTATGTCGGGTGATTCATTTTTGTTTGCAGAGGAACCTGCAAATCCTTAGGCGTGGGGGTAATGTTGGGTTCGTGTTTTGATTATTTTATTTTGATGGACAAATCCTTTTTGCATGCGATATTACATATGTTATGCTTCATATTAGCCATTTTAAAGGATTCTGAAATATTTATATATCAATTCACCATGAATTCGCACCAGGTATGTATAATTGGTGTTTTTGCAATGATTTTGTGATCAATTCAGCGCAGTTCGATGTTTATGAAGATCTAATGTATGGTTTGCTTGCAACAGGGCGAAATCGCGGTCCGATCCTCCATTCGGTACCTCGTACGACACTCCGTTCAGCACTTGATCCGACACTCGGAGCGCATTAGAGCTGGTGGTTGGTACATTGGTGGACGAATCGGGGATCTGGGTTTTGTGCCCCCTCATGGCCTCCAGCTACAGAGCTCGACACACCTCAGATTGGGCAATTGCAGTGATCGTTGAGTGGTTCACGAAATTGTTAGAAGATGTTGTTGTCAAAACTCATTTAATGAGTTTACTGTTTTTAGAGGAGGTCGACCCTTCCAGTGGTCGACCTCTCAAGTTGTAATCATCTATAAATACCACTACTTGTGGCATGACTGAAGACAAGAATTTTATTGTTTTGATATAGACTGTAATGTCCCCCACCTCTTGATGAAGAGGGTTGGAGAGACTCAGTGGTCTAGCTTTCCCCACTAGACTATAGTCTCAAGTATATTGGGAACAAAGTCAACCAGGAATCGTAATATTCTAAAGTTAAGTTGACTTTGTGGAAAAAGGGTAACTCGACAAAGAAATAGAAAGGATGAGTTAGGTTAAGAGTTAACCCTAAGGGTAAAACTAACTCAATGGAGGAATAGATTGGAGCTATAAAGGAAAGGGCACGGCGCACTCCTTATTCATTCTGGATTATTATCATTTTTGCATTGGAGCTCTTGAACACAATCAGTTTTGAGGGTTTTGAGTCTAGAACCCTAGAGATCAACTCGGTGGTGAAAGATCCCACCTTCCTTGATCCAAGCTTGGTCTCGGAGGTGAAATAATCCTCCCACACCATTATACAGTGTTGCAGGTTGGTTCTACAGGCATTCACCAGGTTAGGGCGCAACCCAGGGGGGTTTCCAGCAAGGGGGCACACCATCTTGGAGGTTTTAGTTCGATCTGGTGGAAGCAGAAGGCATTTGGGAAATCTAGCACCTGGGTTCTCTTCGGATGGTCCCTGGCATCATTCTTGATCTGTTCCAGAGGCGTTTATCCTTGCAGTTTATTTCTGTGAACTTGGCACGAATTGAAGAGGAAGAGGACATTCTGCAGAAAGGTATTTCCAGTGTTTGGAGGGTCAAATCTTCATAGATTGGTTTGAGACTTCAGTATCATGGTAGCAGTGGCACGATCTATGATCTGACGGAGTTTGGTAGCATTTGGAGGTCCCTAGAGGGGAAAACGTACCCTCTTGACTTTATCAAACCAGGGAGGGCGCAATCAAGCTTAGGGATTGGCTATTTGGAGGAGCAGCATTACTCAGATCAACTTGAGATTGATTCCAGAGGTTTCTAGCAGCCCGATCTACATTCTGAGCGAGTTTTGGAGGATTTGGAGGTCAGGAGAGGGTAGGCCGAAACTTGAGAGTTTGGCAGCATCCAGAGTAGGGCGCAACTCATCCAGTTGAGGAGGTTTGACAGTGCATTGATCATGTTCTTCTATCTTCAGTCGGATCTACTTGTTGGTGGCCTTTGCAGGCTTGGATCTCTTCTCTTACAGCCTTTGGGAGCCATTCATCTTGTATTGTTCTTTTTATTGTATCGACTAGAACCCCATTTTGTTATTATTGGGGCTTTCTCCCAGATCTGCAGTTCTCTTGTATACGGGGACTTCTTACTATCTAAATAAACGTCAGATTTGACATTTTGATTCTCTACTGGTGTTCTTATATCTCTTGTATTGTTTATGATTGTATGCTTCATATCTGTTGGTCTATCAACATTGAATAATCCATGCACATCTTACGGATACACCTGCAAACACATGAACAACATAACAACAGTAAACAGTTAGTGTTCTGAGCGAAAATTTGGCTCAGGAACATTACATGGACATTATCTTTGATTTTGTTCCATACTTTGTTTTCATGCTTAATGACAGTATTGCGTTGATTTAGCACTTGCGTTTTCCTGTTGGAGTGTAGCCACGACCTGCTGGGGGGCCCACCAGTGGTCTGGGTGGCTATGTATAATCAGTATATAATTGCATTCATCTTGTTGCTTATCTAGAATTTGAAATTGTCTCTTTACTGTATGTATTTCTCAATTTTAATTGTTGTGTGTATGTGTTAATTATAAACTGTTAATCTAATTTGTTCTCCTTAATTGCAGATTGCTTGATTGAACTGTGTAGATCATAGAAGGATGTCCATGGTTATGTGTTGTTTGCAGGTTGTAGGAGCTGGTTAATTGTAGTGTTGTGTCTCTTTCCTTCTTAGCTATAAGTTACCCTGCAAGATACTAATTTAGATAGGTTCATTGAAGTCTTGATTAATTACTTCAGTTTAGATTGGTTCTTTTGATAGAGCACTAGTTTAAGATTGGTTTATTTGTAGCTTTGACAGATTAGTTGTTTTAAGTTTTGATAGTTTTAACTTAGATAGGTTTAATTGCAATTTTAATTATTCTCTGTAGGTTTATTTTGTTTATTGATTTTTCCTTGGCATGATAAAGAAGAAATAGATTTTGGATTATGATTTTTAAAAGCATTTTGGTTAATTTTGAAGTATGATTTTTAACAATAGATTAGTCCATTTTAGATTATGAAATCTCAGTTATGAATTTAAATTGTAATTTCTAGTTGGCATTAATCAAGAGTCAAAATTTTGCACAGAGTGGATTTGAATTAGCATTTTTAATTATTAGTTTATGAATTTATAGCTTTGCTTGAGTTAGTGATTTTGAACACAGTGCTTTTAACAGTGGATGATTGATGTATAAAGTTTAGAGATCACATGGATTCCAGAAATACTTAGTGTTGCTTCTATGATGGCAAAACTTTCCTTAGATTGCCTTATCTGTTCTTTCCATTTCTCTGTAGAAGTCAGCATTGAATTAATTCCTCTTGAACTGTCACTAATAGTCAGATGTCATCGTGATGTTATTCGACATTGAAGACACAATCATCACCTTTGAATACTTTCTTTCTTTTTCCTGCAAGCTAGAAATAGTTTTGATCAATTAGAATTTGAATACAGTCATAACACTTTTACTTTTGATTAAGTAAATTAAAATTTATTCTTCGCAAAATAGAAATATTTATGAGCTCTTTTTAAGAATAGAGTTCACTTGTCAAAATAGTTTCGATAGATCAGTTGTTTACTTGCTTACTTGCTCAGAGATAGATAGATCAAATAATTCAAAAATAGCTTACTTGTTGTTGCTTACTTAAAAAGAGATTGAATAGATTTGAAATAGATTGCTTGCTATTTGTTTATTTAGAAATAGTCCATAATTCATTGTTTGAGGTTACTTAGGGTAAATAGTTCATAATTCTAGAATTACTTAAAGCTGATTAATTGAAGGTTGTTTTACACAGAATTTGCTAATTAACTAGATGAAAAATCATCTCTTTAGAAAGTTGATTGATAGAGCATTGATCCCTAGGGTAGACCATCTCCTTAGTTAGACAATCCTTCCACTAGCTTTTCTGCCTTGGCTCATACAATGCCACAACTCTAAGTCTACTTACCCCAGGTTGACAATTTAATTGAGGGAATTAGTGCATATAGAATACCCATCAAGCTTCGCGGACTTGAGTGTCTCCAACATGCATCATTGTTTCATCCTCGTGAATTGTCCCCAAATCTTCAACAGTACAACAAGGAAGATCTACCTTGCCCGACGATTCCGATTTTTCTTCCTTCTCTGAATCATAAAACAAGGCATTGTCAAGATCCTAAAAAGGAAAGTGACTAACCTCATTCTCTTCTTCTTGTGTAGGGGGGAAAGGCTCGTGGACGGCTTCATCAGAGGGAGGAGCGCATATCGATAATTCATCATCTTGTTCAGGTTCCAGCTCCTCAACTGTGTCTTCAGTAGTCCTTTGCTCTTCCCTGTGGGATTGGAAAACCTCATCAAGATCTTTCCCCTTAGCATTTTGTTGGTTAATGATTTGTTCCCCTTCTTCTTGGAAATTAGCAATAAAGGTTTCAAGGGTAACTAATCTTTCCAAACTAAGAGTGTCTGGGGTACCTTTGGGGTCATCAACTTTGGTTCCTAGAGAGGAGTGTTTTCCTTTGGACAAAGAGATATTCTCCTCGATTTGCCTGGCCATATTGTTTTTGGCCCCTTTTTATTTAGGAGAAACCCTAAATGCACTAAGAGTGCATTGGTATAGAGATACACGAGGTACTTGTCTTCTGACCTTGACGATTTTGCCAATCTATCTGTGCATGCATCAGATCTGCCTTCATCTTCTGATCATGGGTATTTTATGTTATTTGTTTGTATTCCAGTGACGATCCATGAGATCTAACTAATGACTATCTTCTACATTTCCAATATTTCATTGTATTTCCATGCTTGAATCTCATAATACATATTATTGGGCAATTGATGTTCATTATTTCCGCATGCATCATATATATCACTGTTTAAACCATAATGTATAACATGCACATGCAACAACCACAAAATATCTCAAGGACGTAACTAAAACGCATCCAGAAACCCCCAGAGTATCAGATTTGTGAGTCAGAACACCGTGGTAAATATCCAGATCAGCTGGATCAGGAATATTTCAAGGACTTTTCACAAGGGTGTTAGTTCAGGGGGTAACACATCCTATTAGTTGTCCCTTGAGTTGTATCGTGTGGATTAAGGCTTTTATCATTAAGTACAATTTGGGAGGTAACGGGCATAATAGACTGTTTTATGAATATTTGCTCAAAAAAATGCATATTGCTTAACAAGACAAACTTTTGCAACTTATTAGCATTCAGCAAGTAGAATCTACCTAATACTACCAAAACAAATATATACTTGTTCATTTCTATCTCAAAAGTACTAACTTGATATTAAGTTACTTTTTTTTCAAATGACTTTAACATTTTTTGCAAGAGTTTTGACCAACTGAATGACATAAAATGGCAAACCTATTACAAAAACATTTTTATCCTATGATGACGGAAAATGTCAAAACCAATTCGTAAATTGTGGTTAAAGATATTAACTTATGGAAAGAAGGCATACCTCTAATTCTACCAAAGTGAGATAAATCAACAACCTGTATAAACAAATAAGCACATGAGAGAAGACACACTCCTAGAATAACATTGAATTTAGTTTAATGTAAGATATACGTTGACTTTAATTATAGTTTAAAATAGTTACAGAGAAAGCAAGTAAAATATACTCATGCATTTCAAAAGAGAAAAACAACTCGATCCCTTTTGCATAGATGCAACATGAGAAGAGAGTCATTTGGATCATGCTTACTAGCCCCTTGTCCTCCCATATAAATTGAACTTAAAATGTCAAAAACTTGAGCACTAACATAAGCAAACATTTTGTAAGTGCAGAGTCCTTACAATTGTTATAGTTGTGTCTCAACTGTGATTTTATCTTTAACAACTAACTAGCATGTTTTTATGATGGATGTTATCGCACAATCTGTACTTGCCCAAAGCCCAGGACAAGTGAGGAAGATTGGCTTAACAAACAGGTTGTCCTATCACTGTCACCTCAATAGGAAATCCCTACTTTTTAGGGATAGATAGAAGTCTAACCCAAGGGAGGCATCCCCAATGACCTAAAGGGTTGGGTGAGCTAAAGATAAGGATAAAAGTACCCCCCCTCTCACTAGCACTCAAGTTAAAGATGTCACAAGGTTTATGTCCAAGAAAGATAAAGCAATTGAAAGTGATGAAGTGTACTTGCCCAAAACAAGACAACAGAACATATATAGGGCAGTTTTGAGTACAAAAATGGTAGTAAAGCTTCAAGAGATAGTAAACCAAGTGAAAATATGCTAGTTGATAAAAATGAAGCAATGAACAAGTTTACAACAGCAATTAATAAATTGTAACAGTTGCAATAGAAGCTCTTCAGAATTGCTTGAAAAGACAATGAAAAGATAGCATTTACTAAGCAAAATGATAATCAAATGTCATAAGCAACTTCTGAAGTGTTTAGCTAGCATTCAAAGTCAATTATGAAGAAAATTTGTTCCAATTAGATGGTTGTAGCAAACATTTATAACAGCAGCAAGAAAGTTAGAAATCTAGGCTATATTAGTGTTAGATTTAGTTAGTAATAGCTTAAGAGAATAGTGTTTGAGTGTTTGATCAACCTTCCAACAAAAGAGAAACAAGTGCCTTTAGGGTTTATGAAGTCAATTATATCGGCATTGTTATTGCACAATCTGTACTTGCCCAAAGCCCAAGGCAAGTGGATGCAAGATTGGCGTAACAGGGGGTGACCTATCACTATCACCTTAATAGGAAACCCTTTTCTCTTTAGGAGTATGTCAAAGTACCCCAGGGGAGACGTCCCCAGTGACCTAAAGGGTTGAGAAGACTAAGGCAAAGATGCAAGAAATTCCCCCCCTTTTCACTGGACACCTTTGAGTTTAAGTCATGGAAGATGAAGCCTAAAAGAGTTAGTGACTTGCAAAGAGTTGTTTACTAGCAAAGAAGACACAAGCAAGTATTCAAATGACAATGTTGCTTCAATCAAGACTAAATAAGTCAGGTAGCCCAATGAGTGCAATAATAAATAATGTTATGCTTCAAGAATATAAACAATTGATGGCAAGTACAAGTATGCCTCAAATTAATTAATGAAGTAACAAAGGGGTAGCAATTGCAATAAGTCTAGCAAAGTTTTGACACAATCTATGAAATTGATAATGATTTTCCAAGTGCTAGAAAGAGGAGTAAATGCAATGCATAACCAATGGCTCAAAGTCTAATGAAGAGTCTAAGTCCAAGTGATTATAGTAATGTTAGTTCTATGTGCAAGCTAGCTTGAAGTCTAGGGAAGAGTCCAAAACCAGTTGGGGTTAGAGTTGCGAATGACAAAAATTCACAAGGAATTTGGTCATGCAACAAGGAAAGGTCAGTGGATCACAAAGTCAAGTCCCAAAGGAGTTGATCCTTGCAACAAAATAACTTAGTAGAATAGGTCATTTGAATAGTTTTAAGCTAATCTTTCAAGCTAATAACTTGATGTTTTCACGCAAAAGTAACAGGTACAAGGGGAGGCTCCACCCAAGTTTCTAGGATTAAACCTTTTTCAAAAGCCCCCAAAGTTGTCGGGAACCTCTTAGATCAATTTTTTACTTTAAAAAACATTGTAAGCCTTGGTCTTGAACTTTAAAAGATCAAGAGCATCCCAAAAAAAGATAGTGTGGAAGTTGAATAAGTTTGCGAGCCACAAAGCTCGTGTTTTCTTCGTTTCCCCCACCCTAAGGGGAAACATGTGTTGGTGTCTTCTTTTGGCTTCGAGGTTGTTTCTTGTTTTGTTCACTTAGCATTTTCAGTTATACTTGCATAAAAAGATTAAAAGAACTCACATCATTAAATTTAAACTCTAAAAAAATCAACCACAACAATCTTAGAATAGTTCCATTTTGTAGAATACTAATTGCTAGACTAGTTCCTTTTTGCAATTATTTGAATAAACCTTAGTTACTCAACCGCGCATGCAAGCCCGTTGCTACTTTCGAGTGGTGGTATTCGGTGACCCAGAAACAGACCTGAGTAACGCATGCTAGTTTTAATTACGGGGATCTGCCTTATTCTGCTATACGTCTAAGGCCTCTGCATCTGGGTGGAGTGTGTTAAGTCAAGGAGGATACTCATTAATGAGATATGTTCTCTCCTTTGTTGGACCTATGACACACTCAATCAGTATGTCTATAAGATTGTTGAATAGCGAGTAAGGTAGGCCAAATACACTTTGCACACAAAGGGTGGGGACCCCGACTTTATTCCCCACTTCACTTTTATTCTAGACTAATATACTGTTCTTCCACAAATAATAAAACACTCAAGATAAAATAAACACGACATATTCAAAACATCACATTTACTTTTCCTGCACTGGTCTTTACTTTCATCTATCTGATTGGATTATTTTACTTCAAACCATTTACTATTCAAATCATCTATATTTGGAGTATGTAATAAATGTGAATGACTCTTTGCATGTATTGACAGGGTGTATCCTTTAATTATATTTGAGTCATATGTTGTTATAAATCTTGTTTCATCATATTAACTCCTAGAAGTTGCTTTTATCATTCCTAGATTAAAGGCCTTAGATTATTTTCTTAGGGACTACCCCCCTTGGCTTCGCTAGGAGTTGGCCTAGACGGAGAAGTTGAGAGTAGAGGTGACAGTATCGCAACTTGAAACTTGCCCCCAAGGTTGCACCCAGTGGATTAAGATTTCTCCACGCTAACCCAAGGTGCAAATTAGGCGGAAACACTCTGTTACTATGCCTGCTAGCAAATAATTATGGCAAAGGTTGTTTGGGTTTCACTCCTCTCTGGTCATTTAAATTCGAGGGTTTCTCTGTGAGATAAAAGAATGGTTGTTTGCTTTGTGCCATTACCCAATCTTGGAAGATTGGTAGCTCCTTCAGACTGCTTGTCAATTGTTTGCATATGTATGAATATATTTGCCTTACAGCCGCTATGAGAGATCTGTGAAAGAGGTCTATGGAAAATTTGTGTTAAGAGATGGTTAATTATTTTTTTGGGAACAAACCCTTTGTGAAGGTTAACCCTTGCGTTCGCCCAGACCTCAGTTCTGTTATTTATGAATGGCAATTTCAAAATCTGAGCTTGATGTATGTTATCAGTGGTTTATCCAACATTGAGAGGTTGGCTATTTCTGTCTCATTTGTCATATATCCATGGGTTTTGTCGATTTTTAGGTATACAAGGTTAAAATAATAACACCAGGTTCACATGGGTTTTGAACCCATACTGATATTAAAAGTTGTAACATCAGCATTGTATATTGAAGAGTTGTGTTGGGTTCCATCGCGCGCTTGGTATGGTCTAGTTTTGGTTGTGTGGAATGTCCCTGTTATCGCACAATCTGTACTTGCCCAAAGCCCAAGGCAAGTGAATGCAAGATTGGAGTAACGGGGAGTGACCTATCATTGTCACCTTAATAGGAAACCCCTTTCTGTTTAGGAGTATATCAAAGTTACCCCAGGGGAGACATCCCCAGTGACCTAAAGGGCTGATAAGACTAAGACAAAGGTGCAAGAAAATCCCCCTCTCACTGGTCACTCAATTCAAAAGGTTCTTATGGTCTTTAAGGGATGAAGCAATGGTAAAATGGAGTGTACCTGCCTAGAACAAGACAACAAAGAAAAGGTGGCAGCTTTCAAGTGTACGAATATGATGGTAGTGCTTCTTAAGACCATTAACCTTCAAAAATCGGCTAGTTGATATAAAGTTGCAGCAATGTAACAGTTTATAACAGCAATTAGTATTTTATAATAGTCACAAGAATTATGCCTTGAAAATGCTTGAAAAAAACAAGAAGGAATAGTTTTAAACTAGCAGAATGATAACAAGTTGTCACAAGCAAATTTGGCAATGTCTAGATAGCATTTAATGTCACTTTTACAGAGAATTTGCTGCAATTAGATGGCTGTAACAATCTTTTGTAACAGCAGTAAATTATAGTGCTCAAAATTGCAAGAAATCACCATGCAAACTTAGCATTTGTCTAGTAGATTGTTTGGCAATTGTCACAAGCAATTTATGAATGAACTAAGTGCAAGTTATGTGGGTGAATGCAGCAAATTAGTATGGATGTAGCAATGATTTGCAACAGCAGCAAGTTAGTTAAGGAATTAGTCTAGTTTAGGGTTAGTAAAAGTTAGCAAAAGCTTCAAGGAGAAAGGTTTGAGTATTTGTTTGATCAATTGTTCACTATAGTGAGTAGACTAGTGCCTTGTAGGGTTTATGGAGTCAATAGTAGCAGCAAAACTGTTGATGATTGCAGCTTCATGAGAAATTCTCTAGGTCATTCTCCTCTGGACTGAGTTGAGACGATCTGTGACAACGCCCATGTGATGGGTGAGTCGTACTCCTCTGCACTGAGTTGAGATGACATGTGTGGTCTCTTGTCGTGCTCCTCTGGACTGAGTTGAGATGACTTGAGATGGTCTCCTGTCGGACTCCTATAGACTTAGTTGAGTCGACTGGAGATGGCTCTCCAGATCAGTGTTGCCAGAATCGGACCGGAACCGGCAAAACCGGCCGGTCCGACCGGTTTCAGAGCATTTCCGGTTCAAACCGGTGAAGAGAACCGTTTTTGACCGGTTCCGTACGGAACCGATTTTTTTCTTTGAACCGGCCAGTTCCGTACGGAACCGGTCAAAACTGTCAAGAAGGTCGCGGACGCAAATTAAAGATGTTTTTTGGTTTTTTTTAAAAGATTAGGGTTGGGCCCAAGCTTGGGAAGCTTCTAGAATTTTCTAGAGCTCCTAATAAACTTATAAAACCAACCCCACCCCCTCTCTTTCACTCACACTACTCATTTGGCTTCTCATGAGTTTTTGAGCTAAGTG
>JASDQU010330662.1:2800-12888 GCA_032191745.1 Picea mariana | reverse complement strand
CAAGGATGAGATGTCCGGAAATTCCATTTCGATCTAGATGTACCTATGCAAAGCACCGCGATACTTGAGCACCAGATGTCTCTCTGAATATTTGATACCCAACTTGGTGCACAAGGTATGGCAGATATTTGTGAAATCTAGCCTTCCTTAGTCTCTTTCTTTCTGCAGTGTAGTCCATTTGGTATACAGGTCGTCATAACTTCCGACAGGGTAGTATTGTTCCTTAATAGCATCCCTGAAGGATTCCCAGGTGGTCATGATTGAAAGTAATGAGGTTTCCTCTGTTTCCTTTTACTCACAGAAAGTTTCCCACCAATCTTTGACATGGGGAAAGACTTTGAGGAGCGCAAAAGTAATCTTTTCTCTATTCAAAAATTTATGTACAGAAAAATACCCTTCTAGTAGATTCAACCACTTGTCTACGACATCTGTGACTATATGACCTTCAAATATATGAATATAAAAGTTTATTTGTACATTGAAGGGGGCGACACCTCCATTCGAAGAAGATGCATCACCTGTTGGTAGTCACCGAAGGATTTGCGTGAAACTATCCATCATCTTATTCCTCTGTTGCATGAGGGATTTCTCAATCAAAAGTTTGAAAGGTTCTCCTGTACTGTCATATTTATTTTCTCCTACCATGGGAGGTCACTTGGGCATGCAAGAGCTTCTTTCCTCAAGAGAAACAATCTCGAGACCCAACTCTTTGTACTTCGACCTCGTTGGGGACATGCACTAAGACGACAAGGAGCAGACCGCTCTGATACCACGGATCCAAATTTTATGAGCAAAACGAAATGAATACAGATTATTAACAGGTTCCTAACACAAAATAATAGAGATACAACAAAACTAGTTTTCTATTCAATAACGAAATAAGTTGAAACTGTAAAATGTAGCGAAAACAAGCTTGCTGGAATGGTGGCGGCTTATCTCTGAGAAGAGATGTGACGAAAGTGCCCATTCAAAAGAACTAGGTTACAATGAGGCTCTGAAGGCATTTATACAATAAGAAAGAATGCCAAAAACCCTAGACATCTAGAAACCTAACCCTAGGAGATGAAGCGCCAAAAGTCATGTGGGCCCTGTTTGGGTAAGCTAGTACATCAACTTCCTGGGGTCATAACTTTTGCATATGATCTCCGTTTTAGGCATGTGATAGCCCGTTGGAAAGGTATCATTGAGGATATTCATTTTGGGGGCTCAATGATGCATTCAAATATCATTGAGGAGCTAGATACCGAAAAAACTTCATTTAGGCCCTCAAAATGGCCCCGGAAGTAAAAATTGCTAAAAATAGTAAATTGCCAAAAATGATAGAAAACTGTTTTGAGCCAGTTGGAAAAGGTGGGTGGCCACCGATATCCATATATATCACTATTAGGGACAAGATGAATGGAATGATCATGAACACTATGGGAAGGAGGAAGTCCTCAGGGGGTGGAAAAAACAACTTGGCATTTGGATATGATAGACTAGAGATCAATAGGCATGACGGTTATCTCAACTTCTTGAATGGAATGTAGTTGGGAAATAATTCCCGAGTGACCTTTTTGAGAATATTTTCCATTCAATGGGAATTGATGATCTCATAAGAGCTTGGTGTGATTCTTTGGAACTGATACATGTGTTCTATTGTCATTTCACCCATCTTATACAACAAGCTTCACAAAAGAGGAACTATATAATCATTATAATCAAACAAAATTGTATTAAATTAGTAGGATGGATTATGTGAAAAAATAAGGAAATAATTAAAATATTTAAAAAAAAAGTTGAGTTGTCCCAAGTACAAAATTGACTTGTCTAGAAACAAATTTAACAATTTACCCATCTTTAAAGGAGGAGGATAAAAACAATGTCAAAGAATTTATTTTTAGCTCTAAAATCATTTCTAAGACACTGCAATAATATGATTTCACACATGCCCATAGAATACATGCCACAAAAGAGGAACGACATAACCAAAGTCCGTTAATTTGCCCATTTTTAAAGGATGAGAAAAAAAATAATGTCAAATAATTTCTTTTTATCTCTAAATGCATTTACAAGACACTACAATAAATATGATTTCACACACGCCCACACAACACATGCCACAAAAGAGGAATTACATATAACCATTATGATCAAACCAATTTGTATCAAAATCCTAGGACTTATTATGAGAAAAAATAAGGAAACAATTAAATAATATTAAAATCAAATTGAATTTTGAAAATCACATTTTTTTCTCGTGGACAATGTGTCTTAATTTACCCATCTTCAAAGGGGGAGAGAAAAAACAATGTCAAAGAATTTCTTTTTAACTCTAAAAGCATTTCCAAGACACTACAATAAATATGATTTCACACAGACCCACACAATACATGCCAGAAAAGAGGAACGACATAACCATTATGATGAAACCAATTTGTGCCAAATTCGTAGGCGTGATTATGGGGAAAAATATGATAAAGATAAGTAAAACAAATTTGATTTTTCTCGAAGAACAAATTTACCTCTTGGGAAAAGTCCCTCAATTTACCCATTTATAAAAAAGGAGAAAAAAACAATCCCAAAGAAATTTTTTAGTTCTAAAGGTAGTTCAACTACGCTACAAAATAGGTATGTCCAAGCCTCAAATTTCAAATTTATTATAACTTTCAAGTGAAAATTTAATGATGGTCATTTGTTTTTTTATGTTTTATGCCAGTCATTTTATGTTTTTGGCAGACTCACGAGTGCCATTTTTTTTAGTTGTTATATAGAGGTTGCTTCTGGAAAATTTAATGATGGTCATTTATTTTTTATGCCGATCATTTTATGTTTTCCTCAGACTCATGAGTGTAATTTTTTTAGTTGTTATATAGAGATTTCTTCTGGAACTTCAAAAGAAGAAATAATAGTATCCCTTTTAGTTTGGACATAGAAGCATCAACTCAAATTTTACATCTAACCTTTGAGTAAATTAGTGTAGTGTAAGAAGAGCAAAGTAGGGAAACATCAAATTTGGTTTAGTGTTTCATTTAGGCTTAGAACAAACCTTTTTCAATTCTGTAGTTTTCTTAGGTTATTAAGCAAAGTGGGAGTAGGGAAACATCAAATTTGGTAAATGATGCCATGTAGATTTGGTATCTACCTGTCAAATACATCTTAAAATTAAAAAAACCTTCCGTGGGACATCAAATTCCACACCAGGGTGTAGTACATAAACCACTAATTGTTTAAGAGAAAAAAACATTACTCCTTAAAAGATAATGCTAGTTAAAACATTATTATAGCTAATAGAATTAAAGAAATGAGAGTAAATACAAGCATCAATATGATTCTAGTTACATCAACGAGAATGAGTTAAGAGAGAGGAAGAAAACATGGAATCGATTATGAAAAAATGGTTTGACGAGCTAGATAAAAAGGTGGTGAGAAGGGGGTACAACTTCAGGGAGTGTAGTAGAGAGAAGGTACACATTTTTTGGATTGTATAGCTTGAGGGGGAAGAGAACCTATTGATATATTATTGATATAGGGAAAATTATATTGTTATGTTAGTAGATGCATTCATGATATTTTAACTTATGTTAAACTTTTTTATCTATTTCCTTTGGTTTATTTTATATGTATTAGAGAATTTTTAATTTATTTTCAATTGCAATCAACATTTAATAAGTGATATATCAAATATTTCTAAAAAATTAATACAGGCTACAAACAAAAACTTAGGAATAAAATTAATAAAATAATTAACCTTTAACACAAAACCAATAAACAAATATCACATTCATTCTTTAATAACTACATAACTATTATGATTAACCAATTTGTTTCAAACTCGTGGGTGGGATGGAATCTACATTATGGGAAAAATAAGTAAAATACTATTCCATAATGCTACAAAATAGGTGTGTTCTATTGTGATTTCACCCATCTCATACAACAAGCTCCAAAAAAAAGGAATTGTATAATAATTATGATCAAACCAAATTGTGTTAAATTAGTAGGATGGATTATGAGATAAAATAAGAAAATAATTATAAGCTATTAAAAAAAAGTGGAGTTCTCCCAAGCATAAAATTGAGTTGTCTAAAAAAAATTTAGCTAGTGAGCAACGTGCCCCAATGTTTTTTTTGTTTTAAAGGCATCTACGACCAAACCAATTTGTATCAAAATCTTACGATGGATTATGGGAAAATCAAATTTGTATCAATTTATTATCAATGTATGRATCYGTTAAAATATGTATTTTTWATAACWACATWACTATTAYRATAAACCAATTTGTGTCAAACTAGTGGGATGGATTATAGGGAAGAAATAAGAAAATAAGTAAAATACAATTCCACCATGCTACCAAATAGGTGTTTTCTATTCTGACTTCACCCATATCATACAAAAATATCCACAAAAGAGGAAGTACATAATCATTATGATCAAATCATTTTTTGTCAAATTAGTAGGATGAATTATGGGAAAAAATAAGGAAATAATTAAAAGATATTAAAAAAAAGTTGAGATGTCCCAAGCACAAAATTGAGTTGTCTAAAAACAAATTTAGCTCATGGGAAAGGTGCCTCAATTTTTTTTTTTGTTTAAAGGAATCTACAATAAACATCATTTCACACACGTCCACACAACACATGTCACAAAAGAGGAACTACATATAACCATTATAACCAAACCAGTTCAAAATAGTAAGATGGATTGTGGGAAAAACTAATTTGTATCAATTTGTTATCAATGTATGCATGTCTTAAAGTATGTATTTTTAATAACTACATAAATATTATGATCAACCAATTTGTGTTTGCAACAGCCCACTCTGGTGCACTGAGAGAACTTATTCTTTGAGGACACTTGCTCACAAGTGATCTGGATTATTATGATATTAAAACATTTGTCTTTGATTATGATGCGTTATGATAGATGACATGATGTTTTACTGGATTGACATAGACATGTGCTATTGACTCGGTTCTACTAAGTGTGTAGGGTTTTGGACCTTGAGGATGTAGAGGCATCAACAGAACCCTTGGACTCCAGACCGAGTCAGGGAGTGTGCTATTGGTGTTCGATTGTTTTACTATGATGTTAGCACATTTGATTATATGATATGATGTGGACATGTATGACATGATTGTTGATGATGCAGGCTGACGATAGCTTGTCGACCAGACTCACATATGGAGTAAGGTGGCCACACACGACTACCATATGATGCAGGAGCATCGTTACTTCCAAAGCCAACAAGGAGCCAGCGCATGTGTTTCTAAAACACATGACATATAAGCTTGACAAATTTTTATAACTTTTTGAAATTTCATTAAATATGAAGCGCCATATCCTCCAATGAAACATTTATGAAGGAGTGCCTGTTGTATTATATCAGACCTCGAGCCTTACGCTTTTGTCTGAACTAGATAGGAAGGCATTTAATAGTTTTAATGCTGTTAGATAGGAATTTAATTGTAGATTTGATAGCTTAAGAATTTGAGAGGGAAAAAGGATATAGACACCCTCCTTTGTACATTATTGTATCATTCATTATCATTGAGAGCAAGCAGAGAAGAGCAAAGAACTACGAAGAACACCCATGTATAGATTGGAATTAATAGAAGAAAGGCTTTGATTCAATTTCATGGTTCGTGTTGTTTCTCTGTGTTAACATTATGCTCATGGATGTTTTCTTTCTGACATGCATTTTCTTTGATATGCTGTGTATGTGATTTCATAGTTGAATTGAAATCTGTAAGAATAGGAATTTAGTTTCAATTGTTTCTCTAGTCTGAGCCGGAGATTCCTGCATAGAGTGCAGTAGAATTTGTCCGCAAGGAGTGCGTGACTACAGGGTTCAGATAGAGGAAGCTTTGATCTAAGTTCCCAGGAGTGTAGGTTTGGAAATAGAGTTGTGCCAGGTGTGTGCAGGCTAAGAGAAGACTCAGGGTTGCGATTCTGAGATAAGAGCTAAGGACTGTTGCTGCAAGAGGTGCGCAATGTCTGAAGGATTCAACACTTGGAGAAATGTGGAAGGTCGAGCGCAAGCAGTGTGCGCAAAGTCTCTGAGTGAATCAGAGTTGACAAAGCTCAGGAGGGATAGTTCCTTTCATGAAAAACTGTGGGAACAGACCTAGGAGGATCTCGAACAGGACTGAGGTTTGGAGCAGAGAAATCTCTAAGGAGGAGAACAGGCGGACAGGATTTGCAGGAGAGATTTGCGACATCCTGCTAACCATTGGATCTTGGAGAAACTGCGTGAGGCTTAGTCCTTAGGCGCAGGAGGGAAGGACCAAAGCCCATCGGGGTTCGGCCTTAGACGTTTGACGAGGTGAGAGCTCATACTCGTTGAAATCGCGAGTTGCGATTTCTCGATTTAATCGGAGCCGTCGATCATTATAGGGACAGGTGGTGTGAGATCCCGAGATATCAGGACTCAGCATTCGGGACTTTCCATTGCAAAGGAATTGTGAACGGCAGAATCGCGATCACGCGATCCCCGATATACAGAGGGAGAGGTGACGTGATAGGAGGATAGCACACGTGCATCGGAGTTCGGAGTTCGGGGTTTTGTGGGCGAGTGAATCACAACATCAGAGGTGTTGATTTCCCGATAGGGAAAACCCCGATATATGAAGGCGTTGACCCCTTTGACCATCGGGTTTCAGGGAATTGAAAGACCCGATCCCGTAAGTACTGAACTCGCGATCTTGCGAGTTCCGATTTCCCAACAAGAAAAGGGGGACGTCGCTAGAGAAGATACATGTGGGTATTGAGAACTCCCGAGAGGGGTTGGAAGAGATCTTTGGCTCTTCGGGCCTATGTGTGAAAGAAGGTCCTGGTGAAAACGGTCGGACCATGAGGGTCACAAGACTACACCACCAGAGAAGTTGAGGGAGAGGTGTGGACAGTAGCCCTGCCACAACCTACTAGCACTCCCACCATGGCTCGAACTATAGGTTAACAATTACCTAGTTCGAGAGGACCCATGATGTTGTGAGGGCAGACTGTGACAGTCGCTCGTGATTATTCTAAGGGGCATGCAATAAGGTAGAGGCCTTATTCCTTAGAAGCCCTTTGTCTCCCCCAAGTTCACCTAGCGGAGTGTTGAATCGAGGGGTTATTGATGTCTACCAATTATTCAAGAGGCGAGTGGAACCCTTGGAGCATGTGGTGCATCCTGAAGAGCACGCCATAAAAATGAAACAAAAGAGGTGAGTGGCACCCTTGGAGCACATAGTGCATCCTGAAGGGCACGTCACGTTGATGATGATAGAGGGAGGAACCTAGATGGCCCAAAGACAGACAACACTTTAAGAAATTTTAAAACAACTTCCCTAATTAAATGTCGCCCAGTTCAGAATCTAAGTTCTAAGTCTAAAACTTCTCTAGGGGTCAAATTTTGTCTACCCTTAAGAAAATATACCATATAAAAAATAAAATAATAAAATAAAACTAAAAACCACTAAAGTAATAGTTTTGTTCTTCATAAATTTTTGGGAGTAAAATGGAGTAAGAATTTAATTAAAATAAGTGGATATAAAATGTCAAGAAGAAATTATTTTATTTTAACTTTTGATAATTTCAAAAGGTACTAAATTAATAAAAGTAAAAAGAGGATAATTTGCACAACTATCCTTTCTAGCTCGAAAAAAAAAAAAAAAGGAGGAATGAAGGAAATGTAAAATTAGGAATTTAGGGAAAGGAGGTAACCTAAAGAGGGAAAGAGGGGAACTCATGGTAAAAAGAAAGAAACCAACTTAGGAAAGAATCGACATTTAAGAAACTTCTAATTTTGAATTGATTTAGCAAATTATTTTTAGGGAAAGCTTTTAAAACCTGTAAGGGAATCTAGGGACACCTGAGAATAAATTTAGGAGTAACTCTAGGTGGGTGAGGGAAATGAGACAATAAATAAATTAAAGAAGATAATTATTGGAGGAAAGTGGGGGATGGATGACACTTGTACAGAGGAGAATTTTTGGAAGATTTTTATTAAAAATTAAAATTTAATGAGATTAGGGAAAGAATGGAAGTTGTAAAATTCTATAAAAGAGGGAGAGGAGAAGGAAGAAGAGGATGGACTATTAGCGTAATGTTACGCTACTAGATTAGTGACTTGGCTGATTTACTTGTGGGGAGTTGGGATTTCCCAGCTCGAAGAGTAGTGGTAGCTCTGCCTTGCGAGGCGAGCTGGGAGCTAGACGTACCCTATGGATAGTGTGTGGCCCCTTTGCAGCTCGGGTGGCTAAGGGGGAAGCAGAGTACCCCTAGCGTTGGCTGGGAGGTACCAATGAGGTCTCTATGGCAGAGTAATTTAACGGAGCGCGTAGAAGGTACCAANATGCATTATGACTTATGCTGGGATCAGAATATTGGTTGAAAATGGATTGAATGGCTATTATTATTTAATTACTCGACGTCCTTATAAATTGTTTGCTAGAAATGAAAAATATAGATGTGATAAAAATGAAAGGAGACATGGTTATTCCTGGCAGCATATTCAATTTCTTCTTGGTCTGTGACCCTTTTATTTTATTTTATTGAAAGGAAATTAAACGATCCATGCCTATGTTATTTTCTGGGTTGGGGTTTTACTTCCCTTACCGATAAAATCAAGAGAACGATTAAATTCATTTTACCTCTGTTTCCCTTGCATCTAAGTATCGAGTCATGATCACAATAACTCTTCCTCGCATTCTAGGACTGTAGGTTCCTTTGCCTAAATTTAGGACAACATTTAGACTCAGGTCGCCTTGAAATGATGGAACAACCTTGCCAGATTTCAATACTTTTTAATCTCTCTAACGTTAGGTGACCCAGATGGTTAACTTTCTTTTGTTTAACCAGATAATATCAAGGTTAGGTGTCACGAGAGAGATTGTCACTGACTATGGCAGTCACTTTCAGAACAAAATGATGTTTGAGTTAACATCAAAGATTGGGTTGAGGAAAGAACATTTGTCACCCTACTACCCACAAGTGAATGGTTAGGTGGAATTTATGAATAAATCCCTTAAGACTATTCTACACCAAATTATCAATTTGGAAAGGTCAAATTGGCATTTGATGTTGTACTCGACACTATGGGCCTATCGAATGTCTGTTAAAAGTACAACCGATTTCTCACATTTTCAACTCATTTACGGGCTGAAAGCAGTCTTTGCTATAGAGTTCCAGATCCCCTCTCTAAAATTGACAGTATAGTTATTTCCATACACTTCACCGCTTGAGGAGAATTTATTATATATTGAGTAGCTCTATGAGAAGCATCAGTATGAAACCTTGGCTAACAAGGCTCACAAAAAAAAGGTCAACTGTTAGTATGATCGGTCCGTCCATCCTTGGATTTTCTTTGAAAGCAACCTTGTCCTAGTCTATGACTAAGATAAGGGCCCCCTAGGGGTAGCCAAGTCCAAACCCATGTGGTTCGGACATTTCATCGTGAAGGAGGTTCTAAGGAAGGGCGCTTATTGTCTAGTGGAATTTGATGGATATGCTTTGATGGAGCCTAGAAATGGGCTATACCTTAATAAGTATTACTCATAGGTGGGTCTCCTTGAGTGAATTCTTGTAACACATGTATATTCTTATACATTTTCTTTTTAGTTTTTGTCTTTTTGGTTTTATGAACGTGTCATTTTTTATGTCATTTTTTTCACTGTGGAAGATGTTAAGTGAATCATAGGTGTTCGTTGGGTTTGAAGAAGGTACTAGCTGGCACACTTGGAGGCTTGCATCTTTAGCTTGGGTGATTTTCAAACTTGAGGGCGAGTTTCTATCTTCAAGAGGTATCTGTTTAGGTGATGCCACAAACAATGTTGCCGAATAAATTGCAGTTTTAGAGTTTCTTCATGATGCTTTGTCACATGGTATATCTCACCTCCGAGTCTACTTAGATGCTCAGCTGGTTGTGTCCTAGTTAAATGGGGTTTACCGTATTTACGATCCTACACTACACTGACGGTTTCTTAGGCTACGTCTCTTACAACAAATCTTTGATTACATTACATATATCCATGTTCCTAGGAGATTGAATCAAATCACAGATACTTTAGATAATCATGTATTAGATTGACAAATTGCACACGTGTAAGGAAAATCACACACACACA
>JASDQU010330660.1:1781-12886 GCA_032191745.1 Picea mariana | reverse complement strand
GGTGTCTTCTCTGTTACGAAATTTTTCAATACTTCCATGATCTCCCCTTTTAAACCATCCATCTTAGTATCCAACTTAGCTTCCATTGAATCCATCTTCTTTTGTAGTTCATTTATGTCCCTATGCATTTATTCACCTTCATCAAGAGTCCAAGTAGGATTTTCTGGAGGCTTATGTGGTGTAGAAGTTCCCTTTTTTGGTGGCATGTTGGCCAAGTATCACTTTTGAACCTTGATTTTGAGGTGGTTCTGCTAGACAATATTTCTTTTGTTGTATCTCCCAAGTTTCAGACCTTCTCGGTATGAAACTTTATTTTAAGTAGTTCTATGATATTTCCTCTCTGCAATGCCATAGGTCTGATCAAAATTGGATGTGCCAAGTGGAATTTAAGGTAACTTCCCCACAACTTGCCGATTTTTGGCCTTTCCAGGAGATCTCACTTGTATAGCATTCCTCGCACAAAATAATTGATATAAAATTTTGAAACTCGCACTAGAAATACTACTAATTGGCCATGATCCAATGAAACCAGTCCCACTCAATTTGGATACTCTAGGAATAATTTATGATTGTTTTACCCGGAACACCATCTTGGGACTAGTCAATAGGACTAGTCAGATACCCTATCTTACACAGGGTGTATCTACAAATTTAAGATGACCCAGAAGCTAAAATTTTTACCATAGATACCTTACTAATTTCTGTAAATAGCCTCCAAATTTTAGGGTATGAAACATTACAAAACCTTTTTTATAGTGAAAATTCCACAATGACTCAGTTCAGGATGATTCCAGAACCCTATCTTGTACATGCTGTATCTCTAAAAGTATAAGGCCTCAGACGCTGAATTTTGAACCCAACGTACCTTGACCCATCTACTAAATATTTTCCAAGTCGTTCCTTTGAAAACATTGTATAAAAAATGTTATAGTAAAAATTCCAAGGTGTGTTAGATGTAGGAGCGAAACCCCAAGACCTTGAGCTCTGATACCATATTTTAAGAACCAAATATCAATATAGCATAGAAAAACCTCAGAAAAAGTACTCAATGCCTTGAAAAAGAGATAATTTCAGATAATAAGCCTCTTCGAGGGGGAAACCTCATTTTACCCCACTTAAACGTTCAAGTACAAGATGATTCAAAATGAAAATGTCTCCTTGGTATATATAGGAGACTAGGATGTATAATTACAACTAATGGCCTAAAGACGACATAAATAAAATAAAATACTAATATAATATGCCCCAATTAAGGGGTAATGAGCCAATATTAGGGCTTAACACATTTAAATGATGTCCAACATGACCACCTTCTGACATCTTCATATTAAATAATCTCTTCATTAGAAATACCTTATTGGATGTTGAGGGTTTTTCATAAAGTTTATCCAATGCATCCATCATCTCCTTCATTGTATTTTATTTCAAAATATTGAAATCTACCAACGTTTCCAAACTCAATTGTATCATTCCTAGTGCCTTTCTTTCAAGAACCTCTATTCTATAGGTCCTTATGATATAAATAATCTTCCATATGCATATTCTATAACTGGTAGTTTTGAACATTAAATTTCTTGACCCTAAACTTTCCATATTCCATCATTCTCTAACTAGAATCAGGAACCCTCTTTTCCTATTAGTTACCTTTGGCTCTGATACCAATTGTTAGAAAAACAGGATCGTGGAACAATAAAAAAAAATGTTTAAATAAAACACAGAAGATACACAATACAATAAAGACATAGGTATACATGGTTCACCCAGTGTGGGATACATCCACCAGAGAAATTTCCACGTCCTTCATTTTTATTATCCAGCAAATGAAGGGATACAACCTACAACACACTCGTTGTAACTTCCTCTTTTTTACCTCATAGTATCCTCTCTCAGAATACAATATTCACAATGATGCATAGTCGTTATACATTTCTCTCATAAAACATCGTTTCCTTCTAGGGAAAAAAAACCTAACATAAATTCTACCGTCAGATCTGTGACCTTATAATGAACGGTCCATATTTACTATGAAATTACAATATACATTTACAAGGAAATATTTCCTTCAAGGGATTCACCCCCGAACCCCCTCCAAGGGATATTTTTACCCTAGACACCCTAGCCAGGGGGATGAGCTCCCCAAACTTTGCAGGGGGGAAAATCGCCCCCTGCAACCCCCCCCGCATGGAGGGGTGTACATTATTCCAAGGTGTACAATCTTAATGGGGTATAAACACAGCCAAAACAAAATACCTATGAAAAACAAATGTAATTAGGCTCCACAACCAAAAAATATAGGTGTTTTGTCTCTGGTCGTTGACTAGACCAAGGCTAAGTTCATGATATAATTAAAAAGGCACAAAATTCTTTTTATAGATGAGGACCCGAGGACTTAATCTTTTCTCCACGTGACCTAGGATATGACTAAGGCCCTATATTTTCACAAATGTGAAAGTTGGTCCTTTAACCTACTTTCAATAATACGAGAAGACCTGGGGATGACACGTAGTACTTGGTAACCCACCAATCTCACTCTTCACAAATATCCTTAGCATTAACATTCTGGCAACTTTAAATCATGAGTGATTTCCCACTATCGATTCCTCTCTTCAACCGTGTTCAAATTTTCCATGCTATTTGATTAATGAATAATGGAGATTGTTGATCTAAACATGATCAATAATCGATGATCAATCTCAGTATTTTTGTTTCACTCCTTTGTAAATGGATCGATGACTCCAACTCCTCCTCTTGTCTAGATCCAACGACTGAAATTTAACCTCCTGTATAATGCTAATTTGTACTGTGCCTCCTCTAATCTGAGTGTAGGATCCAATTGATAGAGCATTAATTTACAGTTGGAGAGGAATTACCCACACCATTCAAAAGATAGTTTTTTTAGAACATTGAGATACACATGAACACCATCGATAAAATTCAAACTATGCACTTTATTAATTCAACACTAGAACTCGAGATGAAACTGTTTCAAAGTTATCTATGTTCACTACACACAACCTCACACTCTCCAACCACTAATTCATAATGATTATGTTGGGCCCTTTGTTTTTGGATTTGAAGCTGTGAAAGAAGGACTATAGTCCCAGTTTTGGTTTAGCACGAGTTGCGCAAGATACAAAAGAATATGGACAATGTAGCAAGGAAAAGTAACATTAATCAGTTGTGGAAAAAGGCCATCCCAACACCAGCAAGGTAAAAGTAGTTACAACAGAACAAGAAACCATGCAAGCTCAAAGCCAGAATATCCCAACCAACTTATATATATGAGATGTATATGATTTTAAAAGGGTTCTCTCTCTTAGTTTTGGATTCTTGTTCATGATAGGTTGAGTCTTGATGTTGTTAAGAAAATGTTGTACATGTAATCTGTATTCAATTTGGTTAGATAGATATCTGCGACATTAGTCCAGAGTCAGAAATCTATAAAAAAGTACCAAGTTGTATCTCTGAGATTGTATTCGATAATTTCTGAAAATAATAGATGAGGAAGGACCCAAAATTCTAAAATATAAGGTGTCATACTGTGTTTATGATTATGCATTGTATCTTTACAGTACTTCTTTATGCTTGATAAGATCAATATTATGTCTCTATGTATAAATTTGTTTTGCCAATTAAGTATCTTCTATTCTTGTATGAATGAGTTCGGATCTAGTCTGTAATTGGTCTATCTTGTGCAATATCCTAGTGAGTCTTGAAGGTTCTGGGAACTCACCCAAGTATTCTCCTTGACCTTCCCTATCCTTTTGTATTGGTTGCGCTTCGGGTGAGACATCTTCTCTTCGAAGGAGATGAAAATTCCAATGCTCTAGCCTACATGGTACCTTTTGTTGGTAACCTGAGAAGGACCGTGATCTGATCAATTCCATGCCAACAAAATGGTTTTGTTGCTGGGACTTGCATTGAAAGGGAACCTATAGGGAGGATGCTTCCAAAAATTCACAGATCTAATATTCACCAATGGTTGGACTAAAATTGTGATGCCTTCATATAGAAAGAAGTGGAGCTGAGAGGAAAATCTGTGAAAGATACACAGGAGGTAATCTTTTATTCAGAAAGATCGAGCAACCAGTGTGAGATATTCTCGGTTGAGTTCCTGGAAGAAATTTTCCACTGGATAGATAAGCTCCAAGAAGCTCCAGAGTTCCAAGAGTGAGTCAAGAGGACCTGTACTTGAGATATATAAAATATTGCAACACTTTATTGGCTAAATTGCCCAGTAACGCGAGCAATCAAATTCTAGGTAAATACCACATTAGAAGGATACATTATTGAGTTTGCAGTTGAGAATCACCAATATTTTTCATGAGAAGAAGTGAATTTCAAGAAAGACGCAAGGGGAAGACTGTTGAGAGAAATCACCCTATGGATTAAGCTTTTCTTGATGGAAGATGGGATGTTGACTATGTCCCCAACTGAGATGGTAGTGTAAACACCCTTGCTTGGGGTGGGGAGAGTTTGGGGTGTATTCATGGCCTAGGAGAGGGGAGATGGTTCTTTGAAAAATAAGGGAAACAACAAGAAATGGACTCAAGAGATGAGTGAGCCTTGAAAATAGCTGCCATAGTTAATAAGTGGTCGCACGGTAAGATAAAGAAAGAAGAAAAACAATCCAAGAAGTTGCAAAAAGAAGTTAGACCAGTAGAATTAGAAGAAGAGAAGATGGAAGAGTTGCAGAATATGAGAAGACATGAAAGACTGGCCAATCGAATATTAAGTGAGAGAGAAGCGCAAAGAGAAATAAGTCCTGAGGAGGGTGGACAAGAAAGAGAAGGTGTAGAAGAAAGGGAGAAGGAAGCCGACATGGATCTTGAAAAGGAAAGAGAATATTCAGCCTCGATTCCAGGAAAGATCAGGAATCCGACTGAAGAGACTGCTTGAGAGGAAGAGAATGAGATCCCCCATATCAAAGAAACCTACCCCGAATCCAGTGGCACCAACCACGAACCACCCATACCCCAAGCGTCTTCTATACAAGTGGTAAATTCAATACTACCTTCTTATGCTAATTATTTTCTAGTACAACTTGTTATTCATTCACAACCGGGAAGTGCAAGTATAGGGAGGATATTGGGATCCTCTGGTAGGTCACAACCAAGATCGTTAGGTTTTATTTTGATAGGAGCAATAAGATCATCAATGGTGGGTAACACGAGAGGTTCTATTGCTCGATACCCATAATTTTGGGGTAAGGGAGACGAAGATGTTGAGAAACATTGGTTCTTTTGTGAAGAAATCTAGAGGTCCATAGGGACTCTAGATGCGAATAAATTGGTTGAGTTCCATACTACCTTGAGAGGTCGTTCTCTCAAATGGTACACGAATTTTATTGAGCTAGGATTGCTAGGAATGCAAGGTCAAGTGTTCACACTTGACCAGGTACGGACAAGGTTCATAGTAGAGTTTAAGATACCTTAGTCATAACAAAAAGCTCTGTTGGAGTTGCATGAGATTCAACAAAGGGAAGGTGAATCATCCTAGGAATACAACCAGAAGTTTAAATATTCTATAGGGAGGTTAGTGCATCCAATTCATGAGGAACATCAAAGAGAATGGTATATTCAGGGATTTATACCTCTGACACAGATTCCATTAACGAAAAAACAGAAGCCACTTTGGTAGATGCCTCAAAACAATCAGTGAAGATTGAAGCCATGGTAGGATATCCAGGTAGCCTGAAAGTGAACAGACCCCTAGAAGATGAAAATTTGGTTCAAATACAAGGTAAAATATCAACGCTTATAGAAAAGATTCAATAATTGATGATACCTAGACCGCGACGACCACAGGTCTGGTGTACCAGATGTTACACAGAAGGACATCTAGTGAAAGAATGTCCACGAATGAGTGGAATGGAACCTCCTGAGAATCTGATGGGACCCTCACCAGGACCCACAAGAAGAGTTACGCAAGTATCTGTGAATTTACCATTCCATAACCCCACCCCATATCATTCTGTTTTAGGTAGTCAATCAGCGCCAACAGTCGAGTATTGTGAGATTTTCCTAATCCATGGGCATGGGCCAAGATAGTTCCCCATAATTCAAAAGTATTCAAAAGCATCGAATACTGTACATTGTGAGTTTTGTGCATATACCACACATACTATCAATCAATGTAGAGAATTGGATTCACTTGCGAACAAGATGGATTGAAAAAAATTCATGGTGAATGAAACCCCTCAGGGACCAACAAGAGGTCAAGGAAGTGGAGCCAGAGGAGACTTCATAGGAGGAAGAACTAGGGGAAGAGGAATAAGTATATTCTACAACTGTGATGAGCAAGGCCATATGGATAGAGACTGTCCTCATCCAAGGTAGCCATGGTGCTCTCACTATAGAACTAATGGGAACATAACTGAAGACTTCATAGAACTAATTGCAAAATGGGAATATCGGGTACGCCAATGAGGAACTAACCTAATCAGTTCAGATATTGAGAGAGTTATTAGGGGACAACTGCCCAACCTTAATATCATCACTCGAGGAGGATCAAATAATGGCGCTAATGTTGATAATTTACCTCAGATCCATAAAGAAACGTGTAAGGAAGACATGTATGATCCTTTGAAACATAATTTTTTCTTTAAAAATGCTATAGAATTATTTCAAAATATCCCTATCCCCGAGATGCAAGAGAAACCCCCTTAGATTATTGGTTACCCTAAGATTGTGCAAGTCCCTACTTCACCCCAAGCACCCAGAAACCCTGTAGTCATGTTGAGACAACCTGAGCAACCATAAAATGTAGTCAACCTTTGGTTTCAATTATTTTATGATATTCTTGGGGATGACCAGTTAACATAAAAGTTTTGCAATGTGATATACCTAGTTCTAGGGAATGAACAATCCACAGAAGCAAGAATAAGGACTAATCTTTCCGAGAAGAGTACTAAGACAGTGTAGAGAAGGAAAGTACGAACTGGAAAAGAGTTTAGATTAGTAGCCTAGCTAGATGAGTTTGAGATTAAGGATGTTATTTTAGATCTAGGATCTGATTTTAACATACTGCCTAAAAATACTTGGAAGCCCCAGGAAAACCCTAGTAGACATATTCCCCAATCCAGCTAAGAATGGCCAATCAATATTTTATTTTCCCAATAGGAAGACTAGAGAATGTGGAAATAAATGTTGCGGGAGTGAAGACTGTAGCTGATTTTGAGGTGATTGAAATCATGGGGGATAAGGACCCTTATCCTGCACTACTTGGTATTTATTGGGCCTATGACAACTATGTGATGATTGACCTAAATAAAGACACTATCACATTTGAGGCAGACAGAATCAAAGTAGTTCAACCCTTGGATCCATATGTAGGCCCTCGATACACGGAGACAATGGACAACAATATGGAGGGAGAATACTTGGATCAGTTGTACACTGTAACAATAGGAATACTAGAAGATTGCATAAATCCTACTGTTGATGGATCAGTAAGTTGGAGGAGTATACAATTAGCAGATGAATATTTAGAACTAGCATTTCAGAGTTGGCAGCAAGGCTCATATGTAATATTTTCAAGAAGATGAGAAACTGTCAGGGAAATTAGATGGGTTGGAACTGAGGTCAGATAACACCCAATATATGATGGTACCTCAGGACTTAACAATTTTCTTTTCATATTGGAATAAAAGGTAGTGGAGGATCAAAGGATATCATTGTTGGATTTATCCCTCCAGGAAAACCCTACTAGATGGTGGACCAATCACAAAGCCTTCTTTGGAAATTGGAATGATGTGAAGAAAGTTATTAGATATAGATTTCAAGATAAGGATTAGTAGGAATAAAAAATGCAGATGGATTTCCAAGTTGCACAACTGTTCAACGGATAGTCTAATTCTAAAGAACATATTGAACAATGTGTGACATAGTGACAAGTTGTGGAAATACCATCTCACTTCTAAGTTCAATTATTTCCCCATTCAATAGGTCCAATTTCAAAATCTTGTCTCATGCATGAAGAAACTAGAAGATAGACCAACGACTGGCAAATGTTGGCATTTCACTTTTCCAAGGAATTCTCGTTTACAAGTAATTACCCTGAGCTTAAAGTAGTCCTGCAAAGAATTAAAGAATTCCTTTTTATAAACACTAGTAAATAGAAATCAGACCTAGTGGTATGCGCAAATCATGCCTGATAAATTCAGACTAATCTTCACCTAAACTTGGACAAGAGGCCTATAGAATGTTATAATATTGAGAAGGATTTGGAAAGCCCATATGATTTATATGAATTGAGAAACTTAGCCATTAAGGAGACAAAAGGGAACATAGAAATCCAGATCACACCCAGGCAGATTGATGGTTCTTATAATCACCCATTGAAGTTGCGCAAAGTCAATATAGGGACCACAAAGCAACCTAATATAGCTATGGTGGGAGATTACCGGGATTAGAAAACTAGGCAAGAAATACAGAGTTTGTTACGAGAGTGTGATGATTTGTTTCCAAATACATTTTTAGATTTAAAATGGATTAAAGGAGTTATGGGAGAGATGAGAATTGAATTTAAAACAGGATCAAATTCTATGAGGAATATACCATATCTCTTTAACCCCAGGGTGAAAGAGAAGGTTAAGAGGGAAATAGACAAGGTGTTGGAAGATGGACTTATTTTTGGAGTGGAAGAAGAAGAATGGGTCAACCCAATAGTCATCCAGAGCAAGAAAGGAATAGAGTATATTAGGTTCTATGTAGAATACAAAATCCTTAACTCTACCTGTGTGCATGACCCTTTCCCAACACCGTTTATTGATGAGGTGCTAGAACATGTTGCGGGGGAAGAATATTACTCATTTACAGATGGATTTTCGGAGTATCACCAAGTAAGGATTGTTGAAGAGGACAAAAATAAGACCACATTCATAACAAAATGGGGGTCATTCGCATACAATGTGATGCCATTCGACCTAAAGAATGCCCCTGTAGTTTTCTCCAGGATTGTAATAACAACTTTCCTAGAATTTATTCACAAATTTATAGAGGTTTATATGGATGATTGGACGATATACAGTATGCTCCAACAACATGTAAAAATATTACATCTGATGTTTGACATATGTAGATAATTGCAGATATCGTTGAACCTCAACAAGTGTATCTTCTGTGTGCCACATGGAAATTTGTTAAGTCACATAGTATGCCGAGAAGGAGTACTGGTAGACCCAGAAAAAATTGTTGTCATTGTGAACTTGTCGCCACCTACAAGTGCTAAGAAGTTGCACTCAATGTTGGGGCACACTGTGTACTATCGCAAGTTTATCAGAAGATATGAAAATATAACTACACCTATGGAAAATATACTAAATAAGGACAAAGTGTTCCAATGGACTCCAGAATGTGATAAAGCCTTCGAGACCCTAAAGGAGAAGCTCAACACAACACCTATTCTAATATTTTCAAATTGGGAGAACGAATTCCACATTTTTGGCCCTTGGATATGAAAGGAAACAAAGATTAAGGAAGAAAGGCGAAGCATGAACTACGCAGAAGACACATTAGCCGAGAATGGTTCGAGGTGGTCAAAGAAGCAGAAAAGGAGGAAAGTAAGGGAAAGCTAGTAGTTGGAAGAGAATATTGAGAAATATAAAGCAGTAAGGAAGACAGATTGTGGAAAACTCAGCAAAAGGAAGAAGACATCAATGAGTGATTCAGAGCACCTCGTGGAAAAGAAGGAAAGGCATGTTGGCAAAGTCCTTAAAGAATAGATCAAGTTGACCTAGGTTTTTGGACCTAGGGTTTTGGATCTAGGGTTTTGACACCTAGAATATTTCCATGTAATGTATAAATAAATCTCTAGGAGAGTCGAGAGGGTTTCTTACTAGTTGGTTCATTGACACTATGATTGTGGTTGTTGATTTTTGAGTATTGTTGTTGAGAACGATATCGAGTCTATATTGTGAGATCTTCAGCTGGGTGCGAAGATCAACCCTGCATCTAGGTGCGCAGGGAGGGATGAGAGAAAGATACAGAGATATTCAAACTAAGTGCGCAGATAGAACTGTATGGTTTAATATAATATATCAAGAAACACATTTCTGTGGACATAGCCCTAGGGAGAGGGTGAAACATGTATATCTTGTTGTTATGTGTGATTGATGTTGTGATATTTTCCATTTGTTATAATGTTATTGCATTGTTGTGTTATATCTGAGGCATAAATTGCGAAGTAGGATTAAGTGAGATAAAGAATAACTATATTGTTGTGTGTTGTTGTCCTGGATCCACTTTGCATTTCCTATGGTTGTAGACACTTGTGTCCTGCAACCCCCCTATTGCTACTTCGGGTGAGACTACATCTTCTTCGGTGTTTCCGAAAGGGCTAGTAGTTAGGGCTTGTTGGTTCCCTGCTAGAGTGAACCCTGGGTCTTCCCCTATGCCAACAAATGGTTCCATTGTAGGGACCAAGATCTTTTTGAGGGAATGTCAAGGTGGTTCCCATCAAAGACAAAAATTCAGAAGTGGATAGAAGAACAAGAGAAGGACTTTGTTGAAGCTCATAACAAGAAACCTAACATTAGTACAGATGATTGGTTGGGAAGATATATATTTATTGATATACATGAGATTTTCTTTGGAGGAGTTCATAAGGAGATATACGAGTGGTTAGCCAGATTAGCAAATACCCTGTTTGAAATCAGATCTAGACCACCTGTGGTTTGGATGTCGACGTTGATCAAGAAGGTCAAGAGAATTTATAGCACCCTATCAATAGAAGTAGATCATTATTTTGATAGCACTATTGGAGGTTACATCACTGAGTTTTATATTGACAGAGTAGAGTCATATAGACAAGCAAAGAGATATTTCTTTAAGGGGCCTAGAGGAAACTTTTTACACTTTTTGAAGTTAAAGATCAAGATGATATTGAATGAGAAGAACATTTTTAAGCCATAATATTGGCTCATTACCCCTTAATTGGGGCATATTACATTAGTAATGTTATTTTATTTATGTCATCTTTATTCCATTAGTTGTAATTATACCTCCTAGTCTCCTATATATACCAAGGAGACATTTTCATTTGGAATCATCTTCTACTTGAACATTTAAGTGGGGTAAAAGGAGGTTTCCCCCTCGAAGAGGCTT
>JASDQU010330657.1:0-12887 GCA_032191745.1 Picea mariana | reverse complement strand
GTTGGGGCACACCCTAAGGACATCCATCAAGGAAATCTAAGAGGCATGAGAGGAGAGGCTCAATATGAGGGAAGTAAAGGAGGGAGCCAAGGAAGCTAGGGCTCAGATTGCAAGAGGAGGAGGAAGTCTCTTTGGAACGAAGGCAGGCGGATCGACTGTTCAAAATCACCGCTCTACTGCGTATATGGAACCGGTTCCACATATTGTCTCTATCTGGATATGCCTTTCTCTTTGCTCCTATCCCTGTCCCTATTCCCCTTCCTCTGCTGCTAGCTATAGAACATGATATGGAACTAATAAGGGTACTACTGTTCCTTCGACTGAACTGGAAATAAGAACTGGTTTTGGGTCAAGTGCACCCACTAACACTTCTGTTTTGGTCTTTTATGCTTCTTGGTTTAGAAACAGTGTGTCGCGTCCACCAGAAAATGCGAATCTCGAGATTAGCCTAACACCACATATTTTCTCCTAGACCTACTACTGATAAGTCGGCCATCATTTTCCCTATCCCGCATACATTATAGGGTAGTTCAAGGGGTCCTTGGATTGGATATTCTCATCGTTGGAACTATCTGGCTAACGCTTATGTACTCCTAACCTGTATAGATATGGTACCCGTAGTTACGTACGTTGCTATCTAGCTTTGCGACTCCTTGCTCTGTATATTGAATACTCTCCCTTCGCTGTCTGGTTGAGTAATGTGTTCTTTGAGCTTGGGAATTGGCCCTTAACCAGTCCTAGATTAAGCCATTGATCCGGTTGGCTGGGCACTTATTAAGACTTATATTGTATTAAGAATTATATTTATTAAATGATTAGGGGGTGACCTCCCCTTAGAAGCAATTATTATTACACCATAATTAGAATCTAAACCATTTACGCCATTGATGTCTTCTTGCCTAGACGTCACTATAACAGTTACAAGCTAGAAAGATGTCACAATATAAATTACCAGAATGAATGACCCATATGCAGCATTTACCAACTATCTTAATTCCGAGGTAAGCTATAAAAACACAAATATGTTATTATACAACGCATTCTTCGCGCAATCCAGTATCCAATTAATGGTATCTGTAGCAGCCAACTTGGTACCTTGTGCATTTTCCTTGCAGCTAAGGTGGTATGTACATTTCCCTTCTATTACGATGCATCGAGAAGTTAGGAGGTTGGTTCTTTCATGTACACATCTATGGGTTATTGTCACGTTGCTCCTAGCGGCTCGCTCCGGGTCGAGAGGAACCGATTCTTGATCATGATGCAGTACTAGCTATAGTAGATCCAGCCACCCGCCACTACTACTACCGCAGCCAGAAAGCCACCAGCCTTACCTACCATCCACTAGCCTTATTCGGTGATCCAATGCACGGGTAGGATCCATAGATGTACACCCATCAGGATCAGATTGACCAGTGAAGGCAGAGTCATAGGCAGAGGATAAAGTGGTGGAGGGAGCATCAATACCAACAGCAAAGGCTACGACACCTACACAAGGTAAGCATCACCGACAAAGACAAATGTAGTAGATCCGGTTACGGGTGTAGATTTAGTAGGTGTTTCTGATCAAGAAGCAAAGGCATGGGTTCCAGTTCCAGGTGTAGATTCAGTTGCAGGGCTCAGGCTCAATGAACCATATTAAATAGGTCACGGCGGCCACGGGCATCAACCAATGAAACAAAAGCAGATCCATACCTAGTGAACTCAGTTGACCCCATGCCATTTTTTGATTCATCCATTGGAGATTCAAGTAAAGAAGTAGACCCATCACTAGAGGCATAAGTAAGGATGACAATAGTAGGAAAGGAAGTTTACCTGGCAGAGGCAAGAGATACAAAACTTGTATGATAGCCAACATATCGTCTGGATCCAAAAGCATTCCCTCCAGTCTTAGTCGAAAATCCAAGCATGGATACATACCTATTGGGGATTACCTATAATCTATATGGGCATAAATGGGACCATCCCAGTTGACCTTCCCCTTCCTACGATCGAGGGGGCCATGTCGACTCACCTTTTCCATCCACTAGAGGGGACCATGTTGACTCACCTTTTCACCCAATAGCCAGGGGGACATGCCAGTTTCCCTTTACTTCAGCGACCCCTACCATGTCGCTTATATACAATAATTCTCCATTGTAGAGTCTATGGACCGACTGGCGCATATCACATATATGGGAGGGAGAGATTATACCTGACACAGAGAAATCAGGGCTGATACCTACTTAGTTAACGCCAAGTGAGAACCCTACACGGTTGGACTAAGAACAGATTGGGTAAGAAGGAAGCTCTGGCTATGGTTTATCAGCAGAGGACCCTCGAAAATTAGTTTAAGGAAGCTACCCGGCCGTATACGTAAGGTGCAACAGGGGGAGAAGTACCCGAGAAAGGACGTGAACCAAGTGAGAGAAGCCAACCACTTTGCGAAACCATATGCCCAGCCTACCCACTCTCAGATCGATAGGGAGTCGCTGGCTTCAAAAGATCACCCATGCATGTGGAAGCCTCGACCAGACCCCTCTCCCTTGTCTGAGGTAACCGAAAGCGAGCTGAGCTGCCGGCTAGCCATATCTCTCTTAGCCCGTCTACTCGTTTTTTACTCCCACCCACAACTATTAGACGGGTGATGCCCTTGCCTTTCTTTTACTGGGCCTGGAAATGGATATGCTGGGCGAGATGCCTGCGGGTGCTTCTGTGACTGGGTCTTTCTTTCTATAGTATATGGATGGATCTCGCTCACGAGGGCTTGGATCACGCTGTAGATCATCGATAGGAACTAGGTCTCGATCACGATCTGGATCTTCATCTGGAGCGGAACTGGACCAACGGAATCAACTGCAGAATCGAAAGAGTAAACCCAACTGGCTATGCGCTCTCCTTTGTGTGGGTGCTTCCCTTGCCTTTTCTTATGGTACTACCTTAGTGTAAGGTTGTGGTACCTCGGGTTATGCCTTTGCCTTAGTTTCCACCTTTGCTTATGCTGGGTAAACCAGTAATGGATTTGGAATGGGCTATGCTTATCGACCTGGAAAGGATCCCCAGCGGGGTGATGGCTCTTAAACTGCTACCCCTTGCTTCTGAATCGACTGGATCTACTCAATAAACTGAATCCAGAATTGGAAGATGAAGGGAAGCTAGCCGCTATTACTTACTGCATCCAGTGATTTATGTACTACTAGATGGGTTTAATAGGTATATGGGGTGCTTCCAAATGGGATTGGAGGACACAATCCTAGGGTGGCTATTGGCTTTATTACTAAATTCATATGACCCACATAAGTAGACCGCACTCATTATAGAACCTACACGTGGAGATGGCATAGAGGTGGAGTCATCTTCTCTTTTTTATCGAGTTGACTGAGCCAATGAACTTGAGCCGGTTGGCCCATAATCCATTGAAGTTTACCCATCGGGTGGGGGTAAAGGAAACAAAGCAAGAAGCACCTATGACTTATATATGCATTTTCCAAACCAACTGAATGACCAAACAAAGCTAATTGCATATATAACAACAAATCCATCAATCGACCACTAGCTCAACCAGGGAACCAACCAGAGGGACCAGGTTAAGTCGAACCAATTGCGGAGGAGAAAGCATCAATAGCATGGGCAGCAAAGCACATCTAGGGGTGGTAAAAGAATAAGAGCCTATAGATCCTATGCCGGTTGACCCTTAATCCATTGATTCGGAACTAGCACCACCAATTTGATAGCTTGTTAGAGAGCCAGTACCTCGGCCATAGATTGCATAGAATAAGTAAGGGCATAGATCGCATCCAGGCCAGCATGTGAGCAAGCAGCACCAAAGCAAGCAATGGAAGCAGCACGAGTAGTATCAGTGTCACTAGCAACGAAAGCAAAGGCATAAGCAACGGATCCCGTAGCGAAGTTTTAAGGAGGTTCAGCATCAGAGGTAGAGGTAGCATGGGGTACAACATAGGAAGTAGTTTGAGCTCCAGATCCCACTGCAGAGCCTATTGTCATTGTTCCAGTTGAATATCCAGTCCCTTTGCCTAGTTCCATATCCATAGGATAGGCGCTTGATCGATTCAAAGCAACAGTTTCTCCAGCAGCACCACTAACAACATTAGTAGTATCCCTAGTAGTATATGATCCATCCATTGCAGCAGTGCCTCCAGGCCTCCTTCTCATGACTCAATAAATTTGACCTTGCTCTTATGAGAGCAAGCGATGAATCCCTTCTCGAATTTCTCCTTCTCATGGATCAAGACTTAGTTATAATATCAAAGTGTTACTCTTTAGGAACGAAGTCACTCATCCATTCATGGGTGAGGGCAAAACAATACATCTTCTAATGGATCATGTAGCATTGCCTCTTGTAGTCTCATGGCGCCAATTAGGGCATCTGTTCTATCTGTTCTATTAGTCGAGTAGTGATAGGGGGCTACGCTCCACTTATAACGGTTAGAAATGAAGCTCATCCCTACCGATTGTATCCTAGTCAAGCAATGAAGCTCTCAGCGCCAATCCTGTGTCCTATTAGGTGATAAGAGTAGTAACTCCATATGGAGTCCAAGTCATTTAGGAGATGTGATTATGGGCTTGTCCAACTCCATTAGGAGATGTGAGTATGGGCTTTGAGCTCTATGGAGTCCCTCTTGAGATGTGAGTAAGGTTGTTCAACTATGGGGTCTCTTATATGAGATTTAGGATGCGCTAGGCACCAAGCAAAGCTAGGCGCTAGGCGGTGTGGCTATTGTGTGCCTCGCAAGGAAAAGTGGCTCTCAGTGCAAGTCTAGGAGCCAATCAGGGGCTTCCGTCCCTACCAGTATAATAGTCATGGGACAGGAACGCTCATCCCTACCAGTATAAGAGTCATGGCATGGTACGCTTGTTCCTACCAGTATATGAGTCATGGCATGGTACACTCTCCTTTTTTCTTTCCCTTTCCATTTGATCTCTTTAGATCGTAGAGGGAGAGGAACAAGGAAAAAGAGTGAAGCATTCAAGGTAAACATGGCTGATTTCCAAGGAGAACTTGATTTCTTACTTGTCCTTGTCGGGAGAGCTTTGCCAAGGTAACACATCTTAGCCTAGGTATTGGCCAAGGTAACACATCTCTATTTACTTTATTTCTTCCTCAGGACCCCTTGTAAGATGAGGGAATACTAGGACACTATTTTCTTCCCTCAATCGCTCGAGAGGGCCGGCACAGACCTGACCTTCCTGAGCAAAGCTAAGGAGCAGGATCGAAGCTTGACCTTCTCCTACCAGTCAATCAATACAATATAGGCAAGACCAGACCTGCATAGGCAAGACTAGGGGGGGTTGACCCGATGAAATACTCATTAGGGGCCTTCAATAGGTTGAGAAGGAGATGGACGGTTGCAGGACCTTTCTTTATGGAGGGCAGAGGCCCCGCCTTACTGTCACGAAGTATTGACCCTCCCTCTCATGCCTTTTTGGTAGGCCATGCTTACCTATGCTTGCTTGCCATGCTGTCCCTCTATTGATAATACATATATACCCTTTCCTACCTATAATGAATACTTATTTAAATGGAATTAGTAAGGAATTAGGCATAGTGGAATAAGGCATTCAGGAATAAAGCACTCGCTGGCTGGCTGGCCCTACCACTCATTAGGCTGGAATAAGTGACTCTCTTGCAGGCCATCCCTCCCAAGATTAAGAATGGGCATTCTCCCTACTATTTTTACTTAGATGTTGCAGGGAGCTAAGTCATTTTAGGCGGTGATATTCTTCCTTAATCCACTCAACCAGCCCCGCTTGCCATGTCTTAAAAGCACCTTTTTCGGGGCGCTAAAAAACATCTTTTTACCCTGCCTATTTCCTTATAATCCCTCAGGCAATTGACTATTTATAATATATTATATATGTCATTGTCCAATACGCTTTTAGAAAATATGGGTTGGATCTTACCTCTTAAGGAAGGATGGATGCTTTGGATCTTACCTTACTTACTTACTCCAACAAGCACATTGTCTCTCTCTTGCCAATGGATGAACCGTACTTGTTGCTGTGGTAGAGAGGAAGAAAGAACTATATCTGATGGCGAAGAGGGAAGCAGACTGATAGATATTCCTCGCGGGCTACGGGGGAAGAACTATGACTGCCTTTCTTTCAAGACTTAGGCAACTACAACTAATACATAAAGGGGAAAATATGACTGCTGAACTGGATCTTGCTTGTGTGCTTGCACCTTGATCCGTCTTCGGCAAGCATCTATGGGTAATATGACTGAATTAACCGAGGGAAACATGGATTCGGGTATTTATGGATGCACTCTTATACTTTTCTCCTACTCAATAAGGTCGAGGGAGAGGGACTCTTAAGATAGGGATTCAAGTTTAGTTTTTAGCCGGTTTGAAAGTAGCGGGGCTTCCTTCCCTTATTGATGGTCCATTTAAACCACTCTCAGTTGCCATATCCCACTGGGACTCTCGTTCTTTCTGGTTACCCAGCAAATAAGCTTTGTTCTGGCATTATAGGGTGTTCTTGGGAGTGATGTTACTACATTCCCTTATGCTCCAATAATGAAAGTTCCAGCACATTTCATTAGTGTTCTTATAAGTACAGTCAACATCAGTGACAGAGAAAGAAGCACTAGCAACAAAGGCAAAGGCATTGGAAACACAGGTAACAGACCGGGTAAGAGTTTGAGCATATTCAGTTGAGTGAGAGCTAGGTGACCTCGTTTACCTTGAACCAGTGAATGTGTCAGTTGGATCACGTTGTTTCATATCCCAATCCAGTTCGAGTGCCAGATCCTATGTTATAACCCGTTCAAGCTCCAGTAGCAGTATCAGTTGTCGCAGATTAAGTTCCAAATCCCGTTTTAGGTCGATAGGAATAGCCTGTTTAAGAGTGAGCATTCCTTCCAGATCGGAAGCCATCAGTAGAGACAAAGCTAGAGCCATCTAGGGCAGAGGCAATTAGAGCAAAGGCAAAAAGAAGGGAAAGGGCAGGACCCTAATTGCGACGCCTACCCTCTTTTTTTCAGTTAAGGTAAAAACCACTTATATTTGTTTACGAAGGACCTTCGAAGTTGCACCGGACTATGAGGAGCCTTATTATTTATTATTAGGTAACCTTATGCCTTATTCAGATTAGGGATATTGTTGCATACATATTGACTCACTGGTAGTTTCTTGTGATCAGACAGCTTCATGATACAGCCGCTTGATAAGATAGCTTTGGGTAAGGTAAATTAGTAGGTTGATGAGGAACATTACCGTCCATCTTTTCTTATTGACCGAAAATCACATCCTCGGGTAGGCATTCAATAAAAAAGAAGCTTGAAGCCGAAGAGAGCGAGGTGAATATAAATATTTGAGAGGTTAGCGTGGTCAAAGGGTCTATTCTATCTAAAAATGGAAGGGAATATTTGATAGGGCTTTTTGGTCCTCTTGCATTTTCCCTTACAACCCTCCACCTACGGAGTAAGTTCTTCATGGATCGTACCTTCCCCTTCTTAGGTCAGACCAGTCACTTAAAATCCCTCGCCCCTCACCAATGACTTAATGAACTTAAGTGGGTCCATAATTCAGAAAGCAAGGGCATCTTTCGCTAGCTGGTAGACCCCACAATGGAGGTCCTTACCTTTGTTTGCTAGGTCCTGAAAGAGCGTAGATTTCTTCCCTTCAAATTGCTATACTCAGGTAAGTGAAACCTGGAGCTATAAGGAAAGGCCCTTTGGAAATTCCATCAAGGACTAACCTCGACTCCGTGGATTCTTAACTCCATGAAAGCTTATCACCGAAAAGGAGCCGAGTAATGCATGCTCAAACTAGGGCCCCAACTCTAGCTTGATAGAAAGCGATCGGACAAAGGCAAGATATCTCATTATATAAGAAGAAGACTGACCTTAGCCTATTTAGGCAAAAGATCTTAGCAGAACGAACTTGACCACGTACTCGAGCTTTGGATCAATACCCCGAAAAACCTCCCTTCTCGTGTTAACACACTCATGAATTCAATATCACATATGTATACTTACTTGTTACTACTACTTGAACCTTACCTACCTTCGCTATGCTTAAGTTAGAACCCTGAGCTACAGGAAAGGTCCTTCAAGGTCTTACCTGAGCTAGCTAGTTGGTGGAAAAACTAGTAGTTCTGACACGGTAAGCTTAAGACTACTGCGTAATAGTACTTACTGTATAAGACTAAGCTAGTAGTTCTTACAGCTTAAGACGAAAGCTAATAAGACGGAAGCTAGTAGTTATTACTGTTGCCATAGTTCTTTCTCGGAAGCTTAATACTAAGGAAAGTAATAAAGTCTTTATGGCATAAGACGGGCAGAAATAGACTAATTAATGTAAGTAAGCAAGACCTAGAAAGTCCATAGGGCAGTCCATGAAACTAAGTCGACTAATCCAGTGTCTAAAGATAATTGACGCGGACTAAGGCTGCCAGGCACGAAACGAAAAAGGCAGGGCACTCTATATTTCTTTTTAGATTGAGAATGACAAGAATGGAGAGAACCTTCTTAGGCTGGAAATAGTGAGAAAGAGAATAAGGCAGAAAGAAGATTTCTATACTATTAGTCTCTAGTGGAACTACAATACTAATAGCATCTAGTTCAAAACAATGGAACTGATAGAGCTAGAATTAGTTCATATCTGTAGCTCAGGGGAACTGGAACTTAAGGATGGAGACATTATCGGAATAAGGCTAGTACTAAGGCAAGTTAAGGCTTTCACGTTAGGAAACAACGAAATCTAATTAGTTTAAATAAAGAGAATTTCTCACCCTCTCACGGTAGGAAAGGGAAAAAGAACCAGGCTTTCACTTACCCGTTAGAAATCTAATTGATTCTTTTTTCCCTAGAGAAAGGCACTAAGAAAGAAAGCTTGGAATGGAAGGAAAGGGAACTTGCCGTTCTATATGAATTATAACGAATATGATACCTGCATATCTACGTTTCACTGGCACTGGAAGTTGACCTACCTACTCCTACTATAGAGACTCTAGCTTAAGTCCCACTTGCCTATGGTATGGACTAGCGGCAAGTCCCTAGTCCCTGGTCTTAGTCCCATGCCTTAAGGTAACTTGCCTTTTTCCGTGCTTTAGTCCGTAGAGAAATAACTATGGCAACAGTAAGTACTATTAGTAGTAAGGTAGTAGTTCTTAGTTAGTGCATGTGGTGTGGACACAGCTACGGCAACAGACTACAGCTAGTCTTTAGTGCAAGTAGTACGACTACTCTAAAGTAAAGCAAGTAGTTCAAACTTATTGTACTTACTGCTGTTGTTTATCTCTGATAACCTGCCCTTGCACCCAGGCCAACTTCTTCCATAGCCGAGAGGAAGGAGAATAAAAGAAGCATAGAGCTTCGTGTAAGTGAAGCTAGTCCCCTTTCTTTATCACATCTATAAATAAAGAACTTTATAACCCTTATCAAAAAATGGATGACTATTATTCCTATTTCCATTCCTTATTAGAAAGCACTTATAGAGATGAGCATAAGTGAAGCTAGTCCAGTCCCTGCGCTTTAGCGAAGAAGCAAGAGGTTGTATCCATTCTTTGAAAGAGCTTACTTAGCAAAGCGTCAGCGATCCCCTGAGCTCTAGCGAAGAAGCTAGAGGTAAGTCTCCATCCATTCTTTGAAAAAGAAATAGAAAAAGAAACCTTACTTAACTTAGCGTAAGCGAAGAAGCTTCTTGTTGTATCCATCCATTATTGAAAGAAAGAGGCCTTTACTTTAAATAGCTACAATGGGAAGCTATAAGGTAAGGTAAAGTCCACTAGTGTTGTCCCCTGAGCTCTAGCGAAGAAGCTCTTTTCTCCATTGAAAGAAATAGACAACTATAAGAAGTTCCCATTGTAGTTCCCAATATATGCTAATAGAAAAATCTTATTTCTGCCTTCTGAACCTCTGTAGTTCCCACTAGATGCTATGAGTGAGTCTAGAACTAGTATAGAGTGAAGCTGGATAGGGTCTACTTTCATCTCCTTTACTTGTGATGCATATTGAGTCATTCCTCCTTCCTATTCTTTTTGCCTTCTGAACCATGAGAGTAGAACCAATAGAACCAATATCAGTGAGTAAGAGAATTTCTTTCCACTTGTGTCCCCTAAGCTACAGTGAAGAAGGCCAAGTAAGGTTGTTTGTGTCCCCCCTTCCAGGTCCTCCCAGTCCCATTCCAATTAGCGGTACTTTCCAGGATAGGGTAATAAATGAGATTTATCACTTAACAGTGTATCGCCTGGTTCTTTTCCATGACCTCATGTTCCATGGATAGGTCCTCATGTTCCACGACATCCTGCTCGACGTCATCATGTTCGACCGACAGAACATACTGCTCCTGCCTTATCACTTGGGTCAGTATTGAACAATCCATTCGTAGTCCCGCCCCTCTCCTCTGTGCCAAGGTGGGAGTGCAAATAGGCGAAGCCATAAAATCTAGGCCTGCCAGCCAGCCTGCCAGCTTTTACTCAATGATGACGGTACTCAATGGCTGATAATATATACAGGAGATTCAATCCACTATATGTTGGGTATACATGCTTTTAGTCAATGCCCCTTTTCGATGCCTGTTGTATATGCGTTCAATCCAGGTGGCGAGGACGCTAGTAGATGTTGATACTCCATGCTGCTACTCTAAAAAGCGATCCCAGGTGGCGAGGACCGTACTCGTTGGTAGTAAATTTCTGCTGGTGCCTATCCACTCGATGACAAGAGGCAATCCAAGAGTTGATTCAGGTATCGATCACTTTATCCAAGAGGTGATCCAAGAGGTGATCCAAAAGGTGACCCCATTAGTCGAGCCCAAGAGTAAATGCTGCTGGTACTCAAGTAATCGGTCCACTCAGTGGTTGTACTACATGCTTTTAGTCAATGCCCCTTTTCGATCCAGATGTGTTCCATGCATTCTCGGTACTCAATGCTAATAATACATGCTGCCAATCGATTACAGATGGTGATCCACTCAATGCTGCTTCTACTTGATGTTGGCGCTCTATGCACTGTTGATGCAGGCGATCCCAAGGGGTGATGATCCCAGGCAGGTGTTGATGCTGGTCATAGCTTGGTGGAATGGGTATACTGGGCTGGGCTGGATACTCATTGACCCTAGAAGCTCTAGTCAGGGAAGCTCTAGTTGGTTCATTTATGATGCTCTGGTCAGGGAAGAGTCAGTTCATGAAGCTATAGTCTGTGACAATTAGTACGTGCTCTTTAGCCAGCCAGGAAGGAAGGAGGCGATGCACTCTATGCTGGTAGTTGAGCCATTCGATGAATAGTTTTGATTCACTTGATGCCACTAGCCGAGCCAAGAGTTGATCCCCAGCATGGAGGTTGGTCCAAGTACCACTAGCCAATACCGGGGAAAAATAGAATAGATATTACATGGGAACACATCATCGACGTAGACGTCGAGAGCCCATAGTTGATGCTGTCAATTCTAGAGTTGATGCATTCGACGGCTTCTGGTCAGTTTGTGAACCGATCGGTGATGCTTACCTTACAATGCCACCTGTTTTGGAGAAGTTGATGAGCCAATTTGTGTATAATAATGTATATAAGGATAAATGAAAAAAGAAACCATTGACCCTGAGGGGGATAGAGAGCACTGGCTTACCTTTATTAAAATAGGGAGAGGTCTGTACTCAACCTTTATATCGATGGGCAGTTCTAAAGCTCCTCTAAAGCATCGATTCTGATTACATATGGTTTAATGATGCCTTGAGAAGGGAGAGGATCAATGCCATTTCAAGTATTGGAATGCTGCATTGGTTTCTGCGTCCAACGGTGGAGTGTATACGACAGTCAAGTATAGGTTGAGGGTCCGCTCTCTATCTGGAATCTCGATCGACTCGTATGCGTATGTTTGTGCGCGACCTTTGAAAACGCTTTTCATTTTCATGCAGTGAGAGCGAACTGAGTTGGGAAAGCACTCGACCTCCTAATGTGAGTGCCTAAAGGCCCTCTTCACTTCATGGCCCTCTTATGTCTGGGATCGAAAGCATTTAATAAATAAAAGCAACTTGCATTCTACAAAGGAGCCTGGCTCCATAGAATCAAATTTATTTTGAATAGTGAATGAAAGGAAAGGGCCTTTAGTGACGGCCCTCATAATAGGGAGAGGAGAARAACAACCTCAGGAATACCACACTTYAAAGCTAATCAATAGAAGCCATTGGTGTAATAAGATGAAYGGATTTGGGGGAGAGCTCTCTATCTAGAATCCAGGGAGCGAYAGTAGCGAACTAACCTTTAATCTCATGTTCGAAATGCAAGTTGTTTTTTGMTAGAAGAKATTCGGTGCCCTCTCACTAACACTCTTCCTCGCTTTTTGGTGCTCTCTCGCTAACGCTCTTCCTTGCTTTTCAGTGTGAGAGCGAGTGCTTCCTTCGATCGCATAACTCAATGAACAACGTAATTACCAACTTCTGTGCTGAGAGTGAGAGCGAGTGCTTCCTTCAGTCGGCAATCTGAATGTCTATCTTGACTGTCCTGTTGTCCTTAGTACGTCCTGTTATCAACCCATACCTTGTATTCCCTGTTATAAACCCATATTCCTTGCTTACCCCTATGTCTATTGGAACTCTCCACTAAAACTATTGCTATCGCCACTGAAACAAACTATCGCTATTTCCACTGAAACTATCGTTAGAGGAGGGAAAAAGAAATGGGAAAGCCCCACCCACCCTATTAGCCAACCTATAGATAGCCCGCTTGGAAGTTCATAAGGCAAGCCCCGCTCCTCGAGCCTCAAGTGGATGGAATTAAGTAGGTAGTGATGATATCCCGCTTGGCAGTTAATGAGGCAAGCCCTTTTAGCACAAGTGTGGAAATTCATAAGGCAAGCCCTTTTAGCACAAGTGTGGCAAGTCATGAGGAAATAAAACATCCCCTTTCATTAAGTCATGAGGCAAGCAAACTAACTAATCTGCCAGTCATGAGG
>JASDQU010330655.1:2719-12887 GCA_032191745.1 Picea mariana | reverse complement strand
ATATTGAGAAAGCTCACCTCTATATTTTCTTTTCACTTTCTTTAAGGACTATGAATTTTCTTATGTATCACCTGTTTTAAGTCGTTCTATTTCCAACACCGACCTGCACATTATTTTTTCTACTAGTTTCATCTGCAGCTGGAATCCTGTAAAAACAAATACAAATCTTATTGGAAATGTGTTGAGAGTTTAGGAAAGAAAACCAAAAATTAAAAGTAAATGTTTGAACGAAAATATAAATATGTACAAAACATTCATAATGAAATTTATTTATTTACAATTTTTTATTTATTTATTTTTTGACGAATGTTACATCATGTAGTGCTTTAGAAACCGCCCGTTGACAGGGGCGCTGAGAACTTCTCCATCAATATTTTCCAGAAGAAAGGAATTTTTTCCTTCTGGAGCCGAGACCCTGAATGGTCCATACCAAAGGTGATCAAATTTTCCATGCTTCGCGGCTTCTTCCCTTCTCGTATCCCATATTAACACTAAGTCACCTGGGAGGAATTCTCTGTCCTTTTCCTTGAGGTTGAACAATGCTTTCATATCATCCTGGTACTTCTACATTTTCTCATCAACCTCCACTCTATGCTGTTGAACCTCGATCAACTGGTTAATTCTCCTGGTTACATGATTGGGTTCTTCGTTCTGATCCTGCCATAATTTCATCACTGGCAACGCTAAGTTTATAGGCAGAACCGCCTCGGTCCCATAGACCATTTGAAACAGAGAAATGCCGATAGACCTTTTAGTGCTGATGCAGTTTGCCCACAATGCGTAATTCAAATGCACATGCCAGGACCTTTTTTTTTCATTCAATACTTTTTTGATTACATTTACCAGGCTCTTGTTAGATGATTCGGCCAACCCATTTCCCTGGGGGTAATAAGCAGTGGAATGGTCGAGAACGATATTGTACTTTTGACAGAAGCTGATCATAGCCATGGACTTGAAGGCCTGGGCATTGTTGGTAACAATCTTTCAGGGACACCCGAATCTTGACAAGATGTTATCTTCCAAGAAGTCGATCACCATCGAGTCTGTTGCCCTTTTGGTTGGAATGGCTTCCACCCACTTTGTAAAATAATCTGTGGCTGTTAAGATCCACTTATGCTGAGCACTGGAATGGGGATTAATTTCTCCTATAAAGTCTAGACCCCATTGTTGAAATGGAGCTTCGGCTTTGACTGGAACAAGTGGTAGTGCAGGAAGTTTCTGCTTACCAGCGAATATTTGACATGAGTAACAGGCACGCACTTTAGCATTGACGTCCGAAAATAGTTTCGGCCAATAGAATCCGGCCCTCAGGATCTTGTAGGCGGTGGCTCTCCATGCATGGTGCCCTCCACAGATTCCTTCATGAAATTCTTCTATGACCCGTGGAGTTTTCGACTCAACCAGACAGACTAGTAAGAACCCAAGTGAATCCTTCCAGTATAGTTGATTTTCAGAGATGCAATATTTTACAGCGTGGAGTTTTNTTCTGCATTTGGCTAGTGAGAGTCCATCTGGACATTTCAGGTTTAACAAATAGAAAAATATTTCTTTATACCAGCCCGACGACATGAATTTTTCTTCAACCTTGCTTGGATGTGTCTGGTCATCCGGCTCTTGCAAATGTGTGTCTCCGTCTTCCCCTTGGAGGCAATTGATATCAAGAGATCTAAGGTTCGACTCAGCCATGAGTTTGGCCAGACCCTGCTCCTTTATCAATTTAGTAGGCTTGACTTCTAGATCAAATTATTGTATTTTAGCGAGCCAGCACCCTCATTTTCCATCGCTATCTGGTTGTACCAATATATCCTTCACAGCACTGGTTGGTACGTATGTGATAATTTTTGAATGCAGAACGTAGGTTCTGAATGCTTTTAGCTCTTTCACCATTGTGTATGCCTGTTTTTCTATTATGTCATATTTTAGTTCGGTGTCTCTAAGGCTCTTGCTAAAAAATGCGATTGACCATTCGAAGCCTTCATCATCCTTTTGCAGCAACACCGCGGAAATAGTATGTTCAGAAGAGAACGAGAAAATGAGGAAATCTTTCAAGTAATCTGGGCTTGCTAGCACAGGTGCCTCGCTGATGAATTTTTTAATATGCGCGAACGACGCTTTAGCCTCTGTAGTCCAATTTACTCTGCTATCTTTCTTCAGCATTCCTGTGATCAATTTGACAATCTCAGCAAAATTTGGTATAAACCTTCGTAAAAAATTTATTGTACCTAAGAAAGATTGAATTTCTTTTATGTTTCTAGGAATACTGATAGTTTCTATTGCTTCAATCCTCTTAGGATCGATTCTGATCCCATATTTAGATACGATACGACCCAGAAGCTTACCTTCCTACATAGCAAAATGTGATTTCTTTGGGTTCAAAGATAGGCCATACCTGCGGCATTTTTTGAAAGTCTGTTTTAAATGGATCAAATGCTCTTCATCGGTTTTAGAGAAAACCGTCAAATCGTCAAGGTAGATGACTACTAACTTGTTTCTCTCTCCTATGAAAGTGATGTCCATAGCGCGTTGGAATGTAGCTCCTGCATTCATCAAACCAAATGGCATTTTGTCATACATGAATGTACCCCATGGTGTGGTGAAAGCATTTTTTGCTCTGTCTTGCTCGTTCATGGTGATTTGGTTGTACCCAGAGAACCCATCTATCATAGACATTCAATTTTCTCCAACTACCCTTTCTAGGACGTGATCCATTTTGGGAAGCGGATAATTATCCTTAAGAGAGGACCTGTTCAAGTTCTGGAAATCCACACACAATCTGATTTCTCCATTCTTTTTTCTAACAGGGACCAAATTTGCCACCCAGTCTGAGTACCTTAGAGGTACAATTATTTTCGCATCTAAAAGCTTCTTAACTTCCTTTTCAATGACGGGCAACAAAATGGGGTTAAATTGCCTGAGCTTTTGCCTAAAAGGCTTGACCCCGGGCTTCAACGGTATCTTGTGCTCAATTATGGAAGTATCATATGTTCGAAGCTCATCATAGGACCAGGTGAAAACATCTTTATACTGTCTGAGTAGGTCTCTGTACTGGTCTTTTACCTTGGGAGGGAGGAATTTAGATATCTTTACTATCCTGGATTCTTTTTCAGTTCCTATGTCACAGTCCTCTACTTCTTCTGGTTGGGGCTGCAAAGTGGATTTCACAGGTATGTCGTTCTGATCGAAGAGTCTTTCTAAAGGAATTAAGCCTTTCGGGATTTGGTTGTTTTTAAGGACCAACATACGATGATCCACTATTTTTTCCTGAAAGGTTTCAGGATCTTCACCCTCTTGCATAATCCACATTGGGTCATTTTGATTTTCTTGGTCTGTATGAGTTTCAGAGAACTGACCTACTGCCATAAGAAATTTCTGAATTTGTTCGTCATCTTCAAAGACCTGCCAGTTTCGGACATTGTCTGGTATAGAGGGTTTATATCTGATTTCAATATGATATTTCAGTTTGACGTTCGTGGGAGGAGAAAAGGTTGAGGCTGCCTTAGACAATGTGTCAGCATGTAGATTCTCTGCGTGAGGAATAAAATGGACTTTTACAGATGAGAAAAAATTCTCCATCAAATCCCAAGCACAATTTCTGTATGTTCTTAATCTGGGATGCTTGGCTAGGTATTGTCAGTTTACTTGTCTTATTATCAATTCAGCGTCACCGTAAACCTCCAAGTTTTTTATATTTAACTTCTTTGCAGCCTCTAAACCTAAGATTAATGCTTCATACTCACATACGTTATTGGTGTAATCTATGTCCCACTGCAAACGATATGAGAAAGGAACAATAAACTTACCTTCAGGAGCTACCAAAAGTACGCCAGCACCAGCTCCTTCAGAAGACGAAGCGCCATCGAAGTACATTTTCCAGATACCATTTTTGCATAGCTCTTTCGTCAAGGGGATAAGTTCTTCCTGCTTCATATCAAGTTCTTCTGGAGACCCATCTAAACCATCATCAAATGACAATATGTAATTCCCCAGATCTTGGTCTGCAACATAAATGGGAAAGTTATTTGGGTTCTGAGGATCACTGACAGTATACGCTAGTCTTGTTTCTCTGTACAAACGAGTAAACTGACCACTGAATATAGGGATTGTGGCATATGACATGTCCAATTGTAGAGAACCCCCCAACTTGGCTCCCCATGATATGGATAACAGCATACCATATTTGGGGGGGATATCTTCGATAACCACATCCATCAGGATACTCTTGATCGGGACCTGAGCCAGGGTAACTACCAGATCTTTTATCATCCCCATACATTTAACCTTTCTTGAATCGAAAGAGTATATATTTCCATAGGGTCTAGTGATTTGGAGACCCAGCCTCTCCATTATGATTTTGTGCATAACATTATGTGAAGCCCCGGAGTCTAACATACAGTTATGCAGTAACTGATCATGTATATTCAGGGTCATATAGAAAGGAGCGATGTTGTCTTTGGATCCCTCAAAATGAGGACCAAAGGTGATGTTAGGTCTATCGTCTTCCAGGTTGATAACATCATAGTGACTTTCTGCCTCATAGACACCCATCACTTTGGCAATTTGCTTCCGATAAGCAGGGTTTTTTTCTAATTCTACCAAAGGAATCGATATCTTAATTTTATTTAATTCATTTTCAAAATTGAAAGATGTATTTACCTTATCGTTTCTTTGGTTAAGACTTCCATGCTTTTTCTTTCTGACTTATTTGTCTGGATTGCTTTATCACTCGTGATCTTAGTCGAAGATGTAACTTTATCTACTGTTCCAGTTTCCTTTGTTTGGGTTTCAACTTTTTTCACCTCGGACTCTTGAGTTTTAGCTACCTTGCTTTTATTGCTAGGTAACAATGTTTCTTCCAAAGTAGGTTCATGAGCTTGACCTCTTTGAAGGATTCTTTTAGGTGGGTCGGTTGAGGTGTGCTTATTTTTAGATCTCAGATTGTATTTGGGTTGAAAGTCAGCCGCTATCATTTCTGTTTTTGGTTGAGATACGTAGAGGTTAGTATGATCACCTTCTTCATCTTCATTAGACGGTTGAGGGGTAATTAAAGATTTCTCATAGTCTTCCCTGGTCAAAAATGGATACGAACATTCATCACCGAAACACGTGACTTCATCTTCCGAATCTCCAAAATCTTGGAGGTCATTTGCTCCAATAAAATTTTCATTTTTTAGTGGAGCTGGTATTTTTTTATCTTCATTCTTTATTTGTCTCTGTTGATTTTGGGGATTTGGGTTTCTCCTGAAGTCCTTTTTATTAGAAGAATCAGCTTTATCCTGATCCAACTCCATCCTAGAGATTTTGTTAGACAATTCTTTAATTATTCAGGCCATATCATCTACTCTTTCATCAGTGTATCTATTTGACCCCGAAGGACCCGTTGGTTCCCTATAGCGTCTATTTTCATGGTTAACAGTTTCTACTTTAGCCTTTAACTTACCTGAAGCCATCATATTAGATTCTATTTCGACAACATCGTCTTGCATTCTATTTAGGGTGGATCCTCTTCTTTCTCGCAAAAGTAGTGCAAAATCAGGTTCGAAAGCTCCCGCAAAGGTTACTTTGGCTGAGGGTTCGAAAGGTTTAACAACGGCTGGAATTTTATTATATAGTTTGTTAAATCTTAGAATAAATTCCATAACTATTTCTGAGTTCTTTTTCTTTAGAGACCCAAACTCGGTAAGGTAATATAAGTGATCTTTTCGCTCTCCCCATTGTCTGAGGAAAGCATCTTCCAATGCGTCATATGTCCGAATAGAAGCTGCAGGAAGGCTCCGAAACCAAGTTTGGACCTGTCCTTCAAATGTATGGACAAGAAGTCTCGAATAAACATCCTCGTGTTCAATACCACAGATGTCTGCGAACTGGTCAAAGAAGTTTATATGCTCGGCTACGGCTAGATCCCCCTCCCCAGTGAACTTAGGAAGGTTTTTGATGTAATTTTTAAGCAAATCATGGAGTGGGACAGGTAAAACCAGGGGAATGTATCTCACTGCTACCTTTGTGAATACTCTAGGAGGAGGGGGGTTTACTTGACCTCCACTACCTCCACCACCTCCTCCAATGCCTGCCATCGACTCGGGTGTAGAAATTGAGTGTGTAACAGACTTTGTGGAATCGGGCGAGACTGGGAAGTTCTGTCGAAGAAAATCTGGTATGTCAAATGACAATGATCTTTCTAAAGGACCCTTTCCCTTGCTTATAGATGGGAAAGTCTGATGGATCTCACTCCTAATTTCAGGGTAGTTTGTTTTCAGATCTTTGGTGTCAAACAGAGGGCTGCATGAAGTAGAAGGTTCTGAAGGGAATTTAGTCTTTAAAGGTGGGTTTTTAGGCTTATAAACTGTAGCGGTTGGTTCAAACGAGCCTCTCACTCTTAAAAAAATTTCAGGATCATTAACAGGCGTAATTAGCTTGCCATCCGGGTTCTGTCTGGTACTCTTTCTACCAGATGCCAGTTTGTGTTTTCATGGAGTCGCCAAGTGAAAGATTTAAAAAAGCCTTAAAACAGTGTCCACTCTATGTTCACTATCAAAGAGTAACACTATCAACGAAATAATTTGTCATTTTCCCAGGGAAAAGATTTCGTAACTTCGCTCCCTGGTAACAGTGCTAGAAAGATGTTGTTCTTGAGTCTGTACTTAAGGCTTAAAAGTACAGTGTCAAGGCATCCAAAAGTAAGTTAAAGATTTGATAAAGGATTGCGCTAACCCTCGGTATAGGAAACTAATGAGGATTTCTACATTCTCGCTATCTAGCTTCCAACTGTTCCTAAATGGTAATATCTTGTTCAATGGCTGCCCATGAATGCTCAAGTTCTTCCCAGGTGTTAGCAGTTTTAAGGATAGTGTCAAAAAGATTTAAAGCAATATGTGTTTGATTAGATATCTTGGGTTCAATATTAGGTTGAGTTGCTGCAGGGATGGTCATTGGGGAACAGTACCAGTAAGAAATGATTTAAAGAGAGATTTTAACGCTGTTTCAATTTGGTCGAAATAAAGAGAAATTTTTACTTTAAAAATAAAATAGGAATGCAAACTGAAGGCCCTTTCCCGTAACTGTATTATTTTTAATATAAAGATGTGGGGTGAGAGAAAAACATTTAGTTGTAGATAACGTAAGGTTCCTGTCAATAGAAAACTCACACATACACAGAAGAAGAAATTAGTATAGAAATAATTGATATAGTGTAAATAAATATATAATTATGTAAATGAAAATTGGTCTTACACCCACTGATAGCTGGTGCAGAGGAAAAACAATAACCAATTACAGAAAGATGAAATCCCTTCGCTATAGTAGTGGTCGTACTAAAGTATAGCGATACACATCAATTATGAAAAGTGGAATGAAATTAAACATGAAACTTAAAGAAACAAACTTGTAACATAGTCGTGACGGAATCGAGAATCTTCAAATTTGCTTGTATTAACTTCTCGAATGCAAAAACTCTAATACAATCAATACCAAAAAGGTCTAGCCTTTTCTTCTTCTTTTTGTGATCTATTTATACAAATTTGCAGATCAGTTTAGAAAATCAATGGTTTCATAAATTTAGTTACAAACGAGATGATCGAAATCACTCCATCTCTCCTACTCTATTTTCAAAAGGTGCTAGGTGCTTGTCTTTGCGTGGATTCGGCGCATATGATACATTTGTCCACAAACTGGTATACAAGATGCGAAGGTTTCGCTTGACAGCTGGCCTCGGCGAAATAGCATTCTCGGGCTAACTGTGGAAGCTTATCACCCATTTGTTCATCAATGATGTCAAGGGAACTGAGTTGTGTGCTAGGTTGAATTAAGTGTTTATCAACTTGAGCCATGTCCACCCTGTCCATCTTAGAGATATCCTCCGAATCTCTCTCATTCTTCTCCTTCAGATCGAGGGAAATCTGATCTACATTCATTTGCCTTAACGTCTCTGAGTCACCTCCACTCTCCATCCCTAACAACTCGCCATCTATAGCATTGAAGGCTTCTTCTAATGAATTGGTTACTTTTTGGGCCTATTCCTTGCTTAAGGTAATATTATGTTCCCAATCCTTTAACAAAATATTACCTCTAGTTTGTTCAGTGATGGTGAGTCCGGGAGAACCTGTTGAAAATCTGTTGTTAGTAGCTATCACCACCTCTTGAAAGGTGACCTGAGCAGCCTCTGCATTCCTTTCTCTGACAGTCAGATTCTCAGAAATCCGATGCATCAACAGGAAATCTTCTCGAATCACTCCCACTTTGTCTAGCAGACTCTATTGTACAGAAGAGATCCTGCTCCGAATATCGATCGCTCGGGATTTAAACCCCTCGACATCGATCACCCTACTTTCAGCGACCTCTAACTAAGCCTGCAGCTCTGTGATCATATTCCTCTGCCGACCCACCTGTATCCGACCATCTCGGATCACTGAATGCGCTTGTTCCAACTTGGTTTTGAGGACTTCTATTTCCTTTTTATTAGCCAGTTGGGCCAGTTCTCTTTCCCCACTCGCCTGACTCTTAGCTCTTTCTGTGGTCGAAGCTACTCTGGCTTCGAGAGTCTTGATCAGGAGATTCTTTCTTTTGAGTTTACTTTTTAACATCCCGACCGAGAATTGATTCACCGACGCATACACTCCTAGCGTTCCTGTGATCTCTGTGGTGAATTCATCATTCTTTTTGTTCTTTCCATCGGTCATTACTTTGAATTTTTTAGCAGTTGATCCTTCATCCTGGTAGAATTCCTTTTTCACAACTGCTTTTCTCTTTTTGTCAAAGAAGAACTCATTTGGAGGAAGTTCTTCTGCTCTGATAGGCCTTAGTTCTTCACCGAAAATCCATCCTTCTTCTATATTTCCTTGCAATGACTGCAAGGGGGTGACAAAAGTGATGGGTTCCCTGATCTGCTTCACTGCCTTTCCTGGTGTGACGATTGAGTCATGCTCCTTCAGAGGATCATAGGTCTTCGTCTCAGTTTCTGGATTCTGGGTTTCTGGTGGGTCTGTGTTTCTTACTTCCACCTCTGAACTATGTTCCTTGGGTGGGTCCATAGTCTCTTCTTCTGCTTCGATATTTTTCCCTTGCTCCCCTTTCTGGTGTTTTTCAAGGTTGAAAATTCGATCCTCAGAATCTTCATCATCCTTCTTCTTATCCTCGAAAATACCCAAACCTCCCAACATAGTGGGAAGGTTTCTTCGTCTATGCTCTTGGAATTTTAATACAGATGCCATGTCTTCGGGTGCTAAAGATCAGATCCTGACTAGCACTTCCCCATAAGATCTCGCCCCTCGAAAAATGTCATCCGAGGGTGAACACTTGTGTTCAAACTTTTTCAGCCCACAATTTGCCAAATGGTTGCTTACAATTTTCTGAGGATCATGTTTTTTATATTCAATGGAGACCAAACTCAGGTCTTCCAGGGCTGCAGCCTTGGCTTTAGCATGCCCGAAATCCAATAAAGAATAAGAATTTAGACGAACAGGGAAAAACGACCATACCTTCTTCGAAGATGCTTTGAGCTCTTTACTCACCCCACCAATCACTATTTGTCGGGGGATCTCGCGACAAGCCATCTTTTCGGGGATGAACAGTGGTAGCGCAGGAGGGGGAACAGTATCTCCGAACACTCTGAAATAGGAAAACTCTGTTTCTACGTACCAATCATCTATATCACTCAGATTTGCAGCAATGTTGTCAGAGATACGAGGTGGCGAACGACCAAAAATGGCGATGTGCAAGGGCACCATCACCCAGTTGAAAATTTCGTAAATAAATTTGTTTGCTTTATTTTCCCACAGTTTGTCGTGATACTCATGTACAGGTTTTTCTAGGGCTGGATTCCAAGCCCAGTTCATCAAAGGGAACGGTGTCATGGAACATATTGCGTCCATGATATATGCAGACATGAAAAAAGAGGATGGTCTTTCACTTTCCTTCTGCTCTCAGTATTCGGTGACTCGGTTGAACAAACTGTCAGAGAGTATCTTTGCCCAATTAAATGAGAAACCTTCTGCTACCTGAAATATGAGAGGTACCCACGCAATGCAGAAATGCGATGTATCCTCCTTTCCAAACAGTTGGCATGTCATCATTGCCACATACATATACTGTGGCTCCAACGAAGCGATTGAATAAATACCCTGGTCATTTGCTCTAAATTTCGTGGAGCACGAAACCCAATCTTTTATCAAACTGG